>JAQGBH010002041.1:0-27115 GCA_034698265.1 Sminthurinus aureus
GGTTTCATCTACTCAGGTGTAGGTAACTATAGAGCCATGAGCCCGAAAGATTCCATCAACTTTAATTTTTTTGGGCCGCCCTAACATACATACATACAATTTAGCACATGAGAAATGTCATGCATCACGGATTATACATATACTTTGTCTTTTATATTTTATATTCACCCTCACAGAGAAACGATAATAAAAATCCCTGTTATACAGACGCTTACGGAATCCAATACCAAGTAAAGGGTTCAACAATCCTTGATTTCTTTTTAATTTTCATTGATCTCATTGTCAAGCTTAAGCTGTGTGTAAAATACCACAAGCTTCTAGAACTTACGAAAAATATCGAGGGGCACGTCGTGCCCCTCGCTATTTTCCACTGGCCCAAAAGATTGTGTTTTCTAAGCACCAAATTAAATTCAAGTAACTTAAATATTAAATTCTCTAAAATCGATTTCAACCCGTTTTACAGTTAACAACCGTTTAACTTGATAAGGATGCCATTTTTAGCTGCAACTGTACCACAAACACTACTTTTTTTTATCAAAAGTTGCTTAAGTTGGGGGAAGTATTTTGCCATTTTAGCGATTTTTGGCCAAAATTGGCTTATTTTGCAGCTTAAAAAGGGCATATTATGTCGAGTTTCGCACCGTTCGGCTTTCAAGTTGGTATTTTAAGGATTTTTTGTCCCAAAATCGTTCATTTTGTACCTGGAAAACGTCAAAATAAGCGATTTATCGCATCATTTTAGCAATTTTGGGACCTACTGTGAGTGACAGGATTAGTTTAGGAATATTGGTTTCCTAAAAATGTTATTTTTCATCGATTTTGAATTTTTCCTGTTTGCCCAATAAAATTCTAATAAATGTAAACATATTTGAATGTGATTTGAAATTTGAAATCTCCACTTTTATATTATGCAATGTTTCACCCACGTATACATGCAGAGAAAACACAGAGAAATAATAAAACGACGGGAACAAAAAAAGACAGTTACATCTGCCTACGATTTTTATTTATTGTGCACTTTTATTTTTCCTTGATTGAAAATGACAGTAAATTTTGAAGAGTTCAAGGTGATTGCAAAAACGCCCGTGACCTCTGGCACTTTCCCCAGGTCAAAATCAACATTGTACTGTTGAAACAAAGTGGTGGCGTACAAAAACAGTTGATCACGAGCCAAATGTTCCCCCACACAATATCTCCTGCCCGTTCCAAATGGGAAAAAATTTTCACTCTTCAGTTTTTTCCCTGACTCACCGAACCATCGCTCCGGTCGAAAATTTTCCGCGTCACCCCAAATTTCGGGGTCATGATGAATTTCATAAGTATTTGCAAAAATCATAGTGTCCTTTTTGATCGTGTAGCCATGGAAACAGACATCTGCTGTGGTTTTGTGAGGCACTGATAACGGGACAACAGAACTCATCCTCAGTAGTTCGTCGACAAATGCATCCGCATACGGCATTTGACCTTGGTCTGAGAGAGATGGCAGCCTTGAATGTCCAATGACGAGGTCAATTTCCTCCTGGAGCTTTAATTGTACCTCACGATTTCTCGCGGCGTAGTACAACATCCAGACAAGTGTCGTGTGAACTGTGTGGATCCCAGTGCAAAAAAGGTCATGCAGGAAGTTCAATTCAGAGCCCTCTGTTGGCAGTAAAAAAACTCTTTGTAGTCGTAAAAAATGTCACCATAATTATTGCATTTGGCTAAAACTGGAAAATTTATTTTACTTTATTATACTTTGCATAAATAAATATTCATAATACGGGATGCGTGAAATGGAGGATTGGTCGTTGGTTTCCGCCACTTTTTCTAAATAAATTTCCATAATGTCTGCCGGCACTTGACCTTGACTTTGACCTTTTGCCCAATGTATTTTGTTTTCTTGCATGAGCTTGGAAAAAAAGGAAAAACTTTCTTGAAATTGCTTTGCCCGGCTCGAAAGGAGTGAAAAGTGGCCAAAACTGATGGTTCTAGCCATTTTTTCCATCCAGGGCATAAAACCCGCCAGCTCCGGAAGAATTGAGCCGATTTCTGAAATTCTGCTCAAAAACATACCAAAAATTCCAGTTTTCAGTTTACCATTGTCGAGTGTCGACTGGACTTGGACTTTAAAAGTTTCATGCAACAGAAAATAGATGGCGCATATTCCCGCTTTGCAGACAAAACAACAAATCTCAAAGCGGTTTCATTCTGATTTAAATTTGTGTTTGATGATTGGTAATTACTTTGAAATTAGGTGATTTATGTGTTCAATTTCTTGTGGGTCCAGTTCACTCGTCATCACAATTGACCAGATTGTGCGAATGATGTAAGCACATGGAACATGCTCCGAAATTATCGGCATCCCTTCTCTCGTTTTTATGAAACCCATGAATTCTGAAATCCCCGTGTGAATTTGCCCCTCCAGCTTTTTTCTCCCCATTCCAAACTCTTTGAGTTTTCTACAGAATAAATAATAATAAATCAAAAAAGTCAGTTGAAACTTAATTTTTAGTGTTGTAGCTCAATATTGTTGAATTTGGAGGGTTTTTTTCACTGTTTTGGCTCCAAATCGGGCAGTTTATGCAGTTTACGCAATAACAGTGATGACAAAGGGACAGACGGGGCTGATCAGACTAATAGGGAAGCTAGCTAAGCGACACTACCCTAAAAACTACAGAGTAGACCACATTTTTTAGCTACAAGTAATGGTGAATATATTCATTACAACTTAATAATATACTATTAGATATTTGAGTTGTACATATATTGTGGATTATAAATGTCAAGGGTAGGAAAGAGCCAGGTTTAAACCGTTTTTGCCAGCTGGTCTGGCAGAAACTGGTTTTAAACGGCAAAAGTGGCAGAAACTGGCAGAAATAGCACAAACCAATTCCATTGAATAAAAATGTTTCAAAGGGCATGAAAAAGTATAAACGGCGTCAGAATTGTACAATTTATTTTGCTGATTTTCAAGACTTTGTAAGATTCTGACGCCGTTTGTAATTTTTCATGCTCTTTGAGAACTTCCCTTTTTATGGGTTTCTGCCAGTTTCAGCCACTTTTGCCACTTGGAGTTTCTGCCAGGCCGGTTGAAACCATGGTTTAAACCAGTTTCAGCCAGTGTGGTTAAAACCACTTCCGACCCTTGATAAATGTGTACTATATTATAGATTATAGAACGTACTTGTTGACGTTGTCGTTGTCGACATTTAGTTTCTAGTTTGTACTTTGTACAAACAAAGCTGTCACCTTTAGCTTTATTTCATACCAGTCCAATTCAGTCCAATCCAATCATGAGGAAAGAAGTTTAAGACGTGAGACAGTTTTGTGCTTGAGCATTGAACATTGAGCATTGAACATATTATTTTTTATTTTGTATCGGAAAAATCATGCCTGAAAGCTGTACATCTTCCATCTTACGATCAGACATTAGACATTAGACATTTCGTCTATGACATATATAGGTTTTGGCATCAGCTTTGTGTGTAGATTTGTGGATATGATAACTACTTGTACTTTTTACTACATGGGGCTGATTGGTTCCTCTCTCCTTGGAAAATTACCAGTCATATACTATTTATCTATGTACAATGTACCAGTGAGAAGGAGAAAGGAAAATAATCTTGGAGAACTAAAATGTATGTGACTGTTCTTTGGCTTCCCAAGTTGTAAACTGAATCGAATCAGTTTTTGACTAATGTAAAATGTAGATTTTATTTTGTCACTGTATGTATTCTCTATTCTCTATACTCTTGAATGTACAACGTACAATGTACAATGTAGAATGTAGATATTAGATAAATATGTATCGGGAGTTGGGAGTTCATAATCTATAAGTGTGTGAAGGGAAGGACGAAGAGAAAGAGCAGCCCTCTCTCTCTCTTTCTCTTTGTATCTCCCTACGTTTTGTAAGTGTGTGTGACTTTGAATAGTGGAGAAAAAAGGACACAACACACAGCAACTTGCAGAGCAACAGATTCTTTCCCTCCTTCGCCTTTGGTTGTGTGTGTTGGGTGCTGGTGCTAGTGTGAGAGGATCAACTTTCCTGTGAAATCTTCATCCGGAGATTTTCTAATCAAAACAACAGCAAAATGGTAATTTATATCATTTTTTACAAAAAATCGTTGTTAAAAAAAGTTACTGTGTAATTGTTTGTTGTTTGTGTAATTTTTCTACTTATTGGTTCTTCAATAATTGTGTAAAAAAATTAGTGTGTGTGATTTATTCAAATTCTTCTGTGTAGTGTTGTGAAATATGTGGATCTTGGATTGGATTATTGTTCATAGAATTTTGTGCTGTTTACTTAATATTTACATGATTTATTGTTTATTGTGGTATTTAAATTTTTTATTTTTATTTTTCCATTTCATGTTTAACCTCAGGCGGACAGCGAGAAAGAAGCTAGTAAGTGTGAAATCAGTTTGAGCATTTTTTATGTTACATGTACTTTGGTATTTGCAAATGTGTTTGAAATCCGTCAATGATAATTCTAATTTTATATACAAATAAAATGGACGATGTAGACTCATGTTCCAATCTTTTGTATTTTTTCATGTTTCCAAAAATAGTGATGCTCAAGGTCTTCCAAATGTTTGACCAAGGTATGAAAAAAATCAAAATAGTATTTTTATGCATAAAATTATAACTTCAAAAAACAGCTGATTATTGGACTGACTTTTTGTAAATTGTAAATGTTTAGGAAAGATTGGGTTCATCGAGTCCTCCAAAATGTCCACCATTCTCAACACTCTTGGCCACAGCTTTGACGATGATGAATTATTAGCCCTCATTGAAGATCATGATCTTGATCGTAATATTTTTTTTTAAATTTAAACTTCGTATTAGTAACTAGTCGGACATTTAGTAAATTTTAATTTTTTCCCTTCCTTTTCAAAAAAATGCTCTTCAAAGTTATAGTTAAAAGTTATAAATATACATAAGACCAACTAAGCTTGAGCGTCGTATGACTTGAGATTTGAGCGTCGTATGACTTGAGACTTGAGTAGCATCAACATTCAATATTCAACATGCTTCATACTTGATACAATTTTCAAAATTCCTCGAGAAGACTAGGAATTTTTCTTTAATTTTTTACAACGACCACAACTCCTAGTTCTTTTGTAGATATTTCCTTCTACAGTAAAAGAAAGGGAGAAAGAAAAAAGAAATGGGAGAGAAACGTAACACAGTGCACACATCTTGATTTTTGACGCTTGACGAGCTTCACTAAAGCTGCTTGAGTAATTTACATTCTATAGATTATAGATTTTTGTGAACTGTATTGGTGATATTGGCGATGGCGCCAATAGCTGTCAGTCCACAATTCAGTTGAACCTCCCCGACTTTCCATTCATCATCGTCGAGTCGAGACTTGAGAGTTGATACGCGAGACTTGAGACTCAAAAGTCGAAAGTGGAAACTCGGTAAGATGAAGAATGAAGAGTGGAGAGAGTAGAGGGGAAAAAATCTGAATACATGCAAACGAAATGAAGCTGAAGAAGAAGAAGAATAACACATTTTTCTTCCATCTGGATATTCGCCAATCATTATAATTCTTTGCTTATTATAACCATAGGCAAAAGTAATAAGTAGGATTCGTACAATGTACTTACAATTTACAATGTTCAATGTTCAAGTTACGACCGTCTTTTTTCGTCGTCAGGATGAGAATGAAACTCTTTTTTTTTTTGAAGAGGATGAGACATTGCTATTCGATATGCACACATTGCGCACTACACACGTTGGAAGAGAGAGATCATAATACCTTGTAAAAATCCTGTTAGAGTTACAATTATCTACATTTTGTACTCGGAGTTAAGAATATAAAGTATAAATTATACAAAGTGTGCCGGCACGTCGCACGTCCTTATGCCTTATGTCATCTGCATAGGGAGAAAAATAGAAAAATGTACAAACTATAATCTACACACATTTTTACACAGCATAGTACAAACTTTGTGACAAACGTTGTACACTGTACATTGTACATACTACATACTACATACTCATGATACATAATAAAATATTTGATTTCACGATATTCTTTACACTTTACACACATCAGCTCATGACTCACAACTCGAGATTCCTCTACATTCCGATTCTTTATATTTTGTGTACCTACCTAAATACACATTTGGGTGGAATGATGAATGTCAAGGTTAAATTTAAATGTGGGAATTGTAAAATTATTATCATCATGTTTTTTTGAAAATAATAATAATAGGAAATAGAAATTGTAGGAAATGAATCATTTTTAGAACAAAATACAAAATACGTCCAAAAAACATTTTACATGCCTATAATATTTCATATTTGACATCTCATACACTTGGAAACTATAAATTTTCAAGTACCACAAACCACAAGGCACAAGTCTCAAGTGTCAATTTTGGTCTTTGGTGTGCCACATTAATTAATTTATAACATGTGCTAAATACTTTATTACTTTTCCACCATGCTACCATGCGCCACATAATAAAACAAAAAAAAACCCACGAGCTCATTGTAATTTACAACAGTTCATTATAAGTTATAAATGTTTGTTGTACGTTGTACGTTGAACATTGCACAGAGTACAGAATAGAGGTAATTATAATGAAGAGTAAACAAGAAAAAGACATCTGTTGGTGCTGGAAATATGCGGCTAATGTTTAATGCGTAATCCTATACTCTACACTCTACATTCTACACGCAGGATTTCCGAAGCATGTGTCATGATATCAAAGTCATTCATGTAGATTTCTTTGGACTTTCTATTTTACACTTTCTACCTAAGTTTGTGGGAGAGTAGGCGACAGAAGACGGAAGACGCGAGACACTAGACACTAATTATCACTCAACACTCGATTGACTACATTCTACATTCTACATTGTAACTTGTGACACATTTTGCACATTACAAGTTACACATCACACATGCTAAATTCTAAATGCACAAAACACAAAGTGCCACTTTGTGTGTTAATATCTAATAGCTTGTTTTAATGAGATAATTTCAATGGAATGGAATTTCTTTGTCTAAGAGAAAGAATTAAAATTTTACACTTTCACCTTTCATCCTTTACTATGTTGTCTCTTCACTCTCAACTCTCAACTCTAAACTCTTCATGTATTCATTAAGTAATTAGTCGTAGGTCGTCACTGTCACGGATTTTTTAGTTTTGAGTTTTGAGTTTCATGATTTATCAAGTGTAGTATTATTATTGTTATATTTTAAATTTGAAAAGGAAGGATTATTAATAATTATTATATACATACTATGTATTATGTAATGGCACTTTATATAATTTGTTTTCTCTTGTACATTTTAGGTACGGGTAAATTAAGTTTTGAATCTTTCTCTGAAATCGCTAGTCATTTTCTTGAGGAAGAAGATGCGGAAGCCATGGAACAAGAATTGAGAGAAGCTTTCCGTCTTTACGATCGAGAGGGTGAGTTGTAGTTTGGAGTTTTGAGCTTTGAATTTTATACTAAAACTTAGGGAGGTTAATGTGAGAAGTGGGAAATTTGGGTTAAGAAGTCGTAAAAAAATAAATGACATTTGACACTTGACATTTTGATTTTTGATTGATGGGCAGGTAACGGTTACATCACCACCGGAACATTGAGAGAAATTCTTAAGGCTTTGGATGACAAACTCACATCAGATGATTTGGATGGCATTATCGCTGAAATTGATACTGACGGTTCCGGCACAGTGGATTTTGACGGTATTTAAGAAATAAAAATCCCTTTCATTTTTTTTGTATGATTCTCTTAATTTCCTTATTCAATTTCCAACCTTTCTTAAACAATGGACAATAACTAACTTGAAAATTTGTTTGTTAAACTTACAGAGTTTATGGAGATGATGACTGGTGAATAGATGCGGAGGGTTCATGAAATTCTCATCTCATCTCACTCTGCATTCTCTCTCTGCGTTCGTGTTGTTATTCGTATATTACATAAATATGCTGCTAGGAATGAGTGAATGTCTCTGTGTGTGTGTGTCTGTGTGTGTGGCTCTGTGTATTTGAGTGAGTGACTGTGCTCGGGTGGTTGTGTGTGTGAAGAAATTGGTTTTTAAATATTCAAAAGTGAACAAGATAAAAAATATATAATATTATATATCCTGTTGTTCAACTCTACTCTCTACTCTCTACTGTCTACTCTACTCAACACTCTACACTCTCTACATTATCAGCATCAAAATCGGAATCGGAATCGGTAACATCATAATCCTCGTCTCATCTCGTCTCTTGTATTTTCTATCTTTCTCATCATGATTATGATCATCATGTCCTTTTGGTTTTCCTTGTCGCTGTCGTTGGTGGCCTTGCCTTTTCCAAGCTCCGACTTTCCACTCCCGACTTTTGGTTCTTGGTTCTGCTCCTGGTTCCCGGCTGGCACAAATCCAAACTCCAAACCGAAGAGAACAAATGTAATTTATGTACGTAATATTCACAGTACCATCAAATCAAGAGCAAAATCAAAATCCAAGAGGAATGAATCCAAACCAAACCAAACCAATCCAATTTAATTTGAAAGAATAATACATATTTTACCTTGTGCGTTTCTGTGTTTACGATCTAATCGGAATTCATCTAGTACAAAGTACGCATGTATGCTTTTTGCCTACAGGATTCTAGTTTGTGAAGGATATTATCTAAATACTAAACACAATATGTGGAAAGTACACAAGATATTGAGCAAAAAAAAGAGGAAAATACAATGTTTATCTTACATATGATATTATGATACAAAATCAGTAACATTTAACATGTTTAACTTGAGAAACTTGAGAATTTGGTACATGATTCTTTCTTTCTTTCATTCTTTCACTCAGTCGTTTTGTTTTTCCTTGCTGTTGTTGTTTTACCACTGGAAATTACCAATTACCAATAGTAATTATTATGATTTATGATTTATGATGTAAAATATAACATGTATAAATATTATAATTTATGAACTATTGACTATGATTAAAACATGTCTATTTTATGCGTATAATATTATTAATTATTATAATATCATATTGGATTTTAATGTACATACTTACCAAACATTGTAACAGTTATAATAAAAACAACATCTTGTCTTATTAACACAAAGTTGTTGGCCCCAAGTTATGTTTACGTTCATCCTTCATCGTTCATGTTACAGTGTACAGTGTGAAAAGGAGTTTCAAGTTTGGAATTTGGAATTTGGAATTTCAACAACATTTTACAAAAGAATGTCAACAAGGAAGAAAAAAGAAGAGCGATGAAAAGAAACACATGTAAAATGTGCAAACTGAATACACAAAATACACATGATACGTGTGAAATATTTTTATCATGTATCACGATTCCTGGATGAATGCATTTTTCTACTGATTACTGAAAACTGACAATTTTTTTTAATAAGTTTTCTCAAAAGTCAAATGGTAAAACATGCAGGATTTCTTAATTAATTAAATGTCCATGATTTTTATTCGATTAGTCTATAAATTAACCCAGTAGGAACGAAAAAGACAGTCTATGATAAATGATAAACATGAAATTAAATTGTGAATAAGTTAGATTTTAAATGTATACTTAAATAATAAAATACAATATGTACATAAAAAAAGAATGTGTAAGTAATGAAAAAATAGAGATTAGAATCGAGGGGTAAGTTTTGCATAAAAAGTGCTTGGTGCCAGTGTTGCTCCTCTCATCGGTTTCATACTTGGTTGAGGAAATTCGGGAGGTGCTCGTTCAAAGGAATAGAGTTGCATCAGCGATGCAAAATAGATGAAAAATACAGTTTTCCTATAAACACAGACAGACAGACAACAGAACGTTTCATGTATTTTTTAGTTGCAAACTTTATGAAAAAAAATGTAGTAGTAAAAAAGTGCTTGAAGTCTGGAATCTGGAATCTGAAATTTGAAAATATTAATTTTCTTACGCATATAACTCGCCAATGCACTGGCGCCGCCCAGCTCCGAAAGTTAGAGCAGTTCCAGCCGAACTCACTTTAAATTTACCATCTCCCTGATCCACTAAAAATCGTTCAGGTCGGAAGACGTCAGGATCGTCAAACTTGGATTTGGAACTCAAATGACAACTGTACAAGTTGACCACGACTGTATCACCCTACAAACAAATAACAAATAAAAGGATTCAAAATTTAAAGAGGGGAAATTGTGTCATTTTTGTCTTGTTTTACCCTGTGATGACTTTGATAATAATTTAAATTCGAATACGAATTTTATTTTACGATAATGTAAAAATTTTGTTAATTGGAATGAGAAATGAGAGGATACTTTAAAAACTTTGTGAGGTCCGATTGTCGTGTTTTTTCGTGCATATCTTGGTATCATTGGGATAACATTACAATGCCTCTGAATTTCCAAACAAGTTGCTTCCACATACGGCAAACTGTTGTACATTATGTAAAAAAGGTTATTAAAGAAATCAAAATCAGATTAAAGAAAGTTCAGAAATTAGAATCAGTTATAATATAGTGAAAATGTCCAAAAGTTTGTTTGTTTATTACTTCAAGCGGTCCTCAGCACAAATAGATCGATTTGACCCAATGACTTGGTCAATTTCCTCATGAATTTTCTTTTGTACATGGGGATTCAAAATCATGAACAAGAGGGCAAATTCCATTGTATTCGCAGTCGTCTCGGCTGGAAAGTGTCAATTGAATTTTGTGCAGGAGGATGATTTTTTAATTTTTATTGTGCATGTTTAAAACTTAAGTAAATGAATTTAGAAAAATGACCAAGGGTCAACTTTTTACCTCCAGCCATGAAAAAATCCGTCACGGTGATTATAAATTGATCCTCTGTGAAAAAATGTAATATCTTTACTTGTCATTTTACGATTTGAGATTCTGGATTGTAGATTCTAGATTCTAGATTCTAAATTCTAGATTCTAGATTCTAAATTCTAGAGATTTTGTAGATTTATGTCTAAAGTCTAAACTATTATTGATTATGCAATTAGCAAGCAATAAAAATCATTTACCTGTAAAAAACCGCTTCTGTGCATCTGGCTCCTCATTCGCTTCCTGGTCCATTTTTTGAAGAAAACAATCTATAAAATCCCGTGGATTTTCTTTAAAAGTCCCTTCTTCTCTCCTTTCTTGTAGCAATGTCTAAAATACAAACAGACAACAGAAAAACAATGTGTATATTTTTTCCCCGGTTCGCTGGTTTCACTTTTCACCGGGAGAAAATTCAGCAAGAAATAAAACCAAAAATATCAGTAATAAAAAATATAATTTACACGAATGAATTCGTGGATTCTTGAATTGAGCCGAATGTGTTCTGCATGTCCACAGAGTTCCGGGGCAATGTGACGAAGCCACGGGAAAGCCTATAAAAATTGTAAAGTTGTTTGCACAATTCAATTGAAAACTCAATTGTTTGTGTGTGAAAATGTCATTTATTTATGAATAATTATTATGTAAAGAAGTTTTGAACTTTGAGTGTCAGTTCAGTTCAAAATTCAAAACCTCAAAATAAACAAAAAACCATACCATAATAAATTTCCCACCAACGTCAATCGTTGTCATAATTTGTTCTACATAATTGATCAGAGTCTTCAATTTTTCATCGTTGTAGCAAAATCGCACTCCAGCCGTCATTGTCCACAATATATTTAAAACCGTCATTGAGAATAACTGCTTGACATTTACAACGTTTTCAGGCTTGTCTTTTGTAGCACGGAGACTCGTCTTGAAATTTTCAAGGAAAAATCCAAGTTCTTCTTTGATTGCCTAAATTTCAATAGTCAAAATTGTCAATTTTGTAAATTAACATACAAATTGACATAAATTTTAAATCACTTCACTTGTATCCATAAAATATTTACAAAGTATAAAGTAGAGATAAATTGAGAAGTATGGAAATTATAAATGATTGTAATACATCCTCCATGCTCTGGGCCTTGCCGAAACCAAACTCTTTTAAAGTTTTGACAGTAAACCGATGACATTTTTTATATGATTCTCCATTGTTCAAAAGTAAACCCCATTTTCCATTTCTTCGCAACTCCATCAGCCAAGTTCCCAAATATCGATAGCTAAATTCATCTCTGGAAAAAATGTCCTTTGCAATTTCCAAATCGTTGACAATGACTGAAATAAATAGAAAATCGGATCGAAATTTTAAAAAAACGACAAAAAATAAAAAAAAACATTAAGTTTTTTAAACATCGTTTTTTATCCAGAAAAAATTGCTTACTGGCATTTTGAACTCCAAATTTAAAGTTGAAAATTGGTCCATAACGTTTACTCAAATTATGAAGGAGGACGTAAGGCGGAATGTTGAGTCGATTTACCCCATCAGGACAAGTTAGTGCACCTGGAAGAACGTGCGGGACACTTCCTAAAATCGGTATCCTGGGTGGTCCTTTTTTTTGGAAAAAACAAATGTAAATAGAAAATATCAAAATATCAAAATTTCTCAAGTTTAGTTCTGAAATGTCCCAACTTTTCATGTTTTTTCTCGTCATTTTTTAGTATACCTGGTGGTCTTTTTGCGGAGACGGCTTGAAAAAAGTCAAAGATATACCAGGCAATTATTAAAAGTACAAATTGACCCAAAAGTCCACTGGTAGCTGATTTGATGAAAAAGAAAAAGCTGTCACTCTCACTCTCGCCTCCACTATAATTTCCACTGCCTGGAAATCCTGGAAATGGAAGTGCCAAAATTCCAAAATCAGCTGTAAAATTCATCATTCACTTTTAATTTTGATTCTAGTTTTGACAGCTCAAAACTCGAGAGAGGGAGAAGCAAAAAGTGAAGCCAGCTGTTTTCTGTTCTCTGACTGACCGACTCTTCAATTTTGCACTCATAATTAAAGGGTGTACCATGAAAAAAAGCTCCAAAGAGAAGAAGGGTAGAAATGATAATGATCCTAAATGTATGTATGTATAATTATCCTACTTTTATTATTCTGTATTCTGTATACATACAGGAGATGTTCGTGCGTGTTGTGTGTTGTGTGTTGTGTGCTTTATGGTATTGTGCTTTCCAGAATGGGGGAAAGATGGAATTCTTAAGGGAGTAACTTCCTCTCTCTTTCTCTTTCATCTATCATTTTCTGCATCATGCTTAATTACCTTTACATGTGTACATAATACATAATACATAATAATAGACACATGATAACATGTAACATCACATCACATCATGTTGCATGCATTTTGCCCATTTTTCTAGATATTTGATAGCTTCTTGATTCTTGAATCTTGAGTCTTGAAGGCAAAAAGCAACAGCAGAAAAATTAAGTACAAAGTAACTACGCACAAATTGATAAGATTTTATTTCATTAGGATGCACATTCACATAAAATACAAAATATAAACAAAACCCTTTTTTTGCTACATGTTTCTTTTTGGGCTTGTTGTCTTTACTGAAAGATAAAAGACATTACTATTTGATATTTGATGCAAGTTTGAGAGAGAGGAAAGGAAATAAATCACACAATCCAACAAACAATATGCACACTGTACGTAATCAGCAATAACTTGGGCTAATTCAGTGTCAGTCCTTATTCCTAATTTCCAAATTCAAAGGGCAAAGGTTCACACAGCGTGAAGACTCAAGACAGCAAGTTGTATGTTTGTATTTTGTATAATGTGCGTTCTTCCCATAATCATCATTTTCTATTTTCTAGCATTATCATTATCGTTTATCATGCCCATTTTTTGACAACGCAAATAACTTATTTTTTGACAGAATTTGAAATTTAAAGAAACGTTTATGTAATCACCTACACAGTACACTGTCATTTTTTATTACTAGTGATCACATCATATTTGGTACACAGAGTTGAACAACTTTTCATCAGCTGTGAATTTAGGATTTATGCATTTCCTCTGTTCTGTTCTGTTCTGTCGTCAAGGTCTGCCCACATTCCACATTTTGCATTGCTTTTTTCCAATAGTGTTTAAAGCCCCGTTTTTACTCATGTAACATGTATCATCATTCATCATGATACATGATGCGTGTTTCCATAATTTCAATAATTTTTTTTGTACATTATGTTAAATGTCAAACCGGACTCACACAACAATTAAAAGTTATATTATAGGATATAGGAAGTACACGCACGTTGAAATCAAGTGCATCATGTGCAGATTGCACATTCCACTGACCACTGACCACAGCTGAGCATACGCGTTATAAATTATAAATAATGCATTCGCAATCTGTCAAAATTCAAGTAAGCTAGTGTAATCACTTTGACTTTGTTCTATCTTCTGCAGTCTATAGAAGAAGGTGTGTGTGGATTCGACCGTAACTTTACGCTTAACGATTAAGTGCATGAAAATGCACAAGTGCAAAAACCGCACTTCGATCCTCTTTCAAATCAAAACTGCGTGACTTGAGACTTGAGACTTGAGAACAAACGAAACTTATCAAAGTTGCTGAAACAAAATATTTTGTATATCCACATATTTAATGTGCATTACGTGGATTTATAATTTATATGGAATTGATGCGAAAAAACAGCAATTTCAACTTGCATTTTGTGAACAATGCACAAGGTAACCCCTAATAAAATTAGTATATAATGTAGATTGTAGAGTATAGAGCATAATAACATGGGGTGCTCATTACGTGCTTTATGAATTATTTCCAAAGATTTCCGCAACTAATGCATCATGATAATTACGGTAAACAAATTGTTTGAATTGTTTGGGTTTATATTTTACACTCGTAACTCGTAAATCGTAACGTAAACGATTATAAATAATATAATAATGTGCTGACTTTAATTACTATAATTACTTTGACATTAGATTTAAGTTTTATACTTTCAAAGGCAAAAATATTAGAATATTACAAAGATATTACAAAAGTAAAAGATTGCTTTTGATTTAAAAAATTGACAAGACAAAAGACAAAATAGAGATGCGTCCAAGTATTTATCTTTTATCTACCTGGTATCTGGTATTTACGACTTACGAAATTTGTAAGGATTCTTTACAAGAGATTGGAAATTGATAAGACTGATAGTGTAAGATAAAAATTAGAAAAACATGTATTATCTTGTACAGATGATCCATGTTGTTGTTGCATGTTATCCCTGTTTAAATCTTTTATGCAAATTTTATGCAAGGCTGCCCATTGTATGCAGTATGGAGTATGGAGTAAATATTAAATATGCGGTGCTCATGAAAACGGAAGAAATAGATTAGCACTAGGCGGTAGGTAGTAGTAGGCAGTAGGCGAGGTGGTTGGTTCAGCATTCTCATTCATCATGACATGAAGAGCTAGCAAATCTAACAATGACGAATTACTAAATATTTCGCATTCAACATTTCAGATCTCTGATTACTAATTACATAATTTGGAATTTGAAAATGCATCATGTTTCTTTGAGGAAAGGACATAAAACATAAAACTTGGAGTTTCGAGTTCCATTTCGACCTCAACAGGAACACACAGTACTTTCAATCTTCAACGTACAAAATACAAAATACAAAACAAACACACTCATGTTCCTCTCTATTCTCTGTACATTAAATTTTTCGTGCATAGTTGTTTTTTTTTTAAATAATTGTTTTTTACATGTAATATATTTTATTAGGTACAACTGTCCAACTTTATAACGCGTATAATATCTAATTCCAAATATGTATACAGAATACAGTATACAGTCGTTAACTGCTGTTTACGACTGCTTTAAAAAAACAAAAAACAACTAGAGAAAAATATACATGATATTATTTTTTATTTTATAGATTTTTTAGCAAGACAAAAGTCAAATATCAAATTTCAAATTGCTGAGCTTGTTTTCTTCCGGAAACGGATGAATATAATTCCATTGTAAAAATAGTAGATATGTACAATGTGTAATTTGTAGTTTCTAGTTTCTTGTTACATTTCAGCCATGACGTGTGCCATGCAAAATGCAAACATTGTACATTATAAATTGTAATTACTCTGTATCGCACAACGCACAACGTAAAAGATACAAGACGCAAGACACAATAATTTTGCATTCTGCTGAACTTGGCCGTTGAAAAAAATATGTAATGTAATTATAATTAAATCCTAGTTAAACCATCTAGTCAATTCATTAGAACTGACTTTGGTTTGGAACTTGAAACATGATATGTATATGTGTACATGTGTATTGCGCATATTTACAAACTACAAACGCAAACGCAGATTGCACTGTACAAAATTATACAGTTATGAGTTATATTATACGGATTTATGATCAATCGTACTTGAATGACAAATGACAAGAGCTATACGCACATAGACTATATAGATATTACAATTAGACATGATACACTTTGTTTGCCTTTGTTCATGTACTTCATGCATCTAAATTTGTAGGTAAAAAAAGAAGTTGAAAACTGTTTTTACACTAATATTATTGTACTGAGTCACCTTTTATGTAAATAGAAAATAATGTATTGAAACTTTAGTCAGTTGGCCAGATTTTACACTTGCTAATTACTCACCATTCGCCATGTAAGTAGTAAAAACAGTTGTATGAATGGCGTTTGTTTCAATATTTGAGATGCAGGCTGTAATTATCTATTAT
This sequence comes from Sminthurinus aureus, assembly GCA_034698265.1. Lineage (NCBI taxonomy): Eukaryota > Metazoa > Arthropoda > Collembola > Symphypleona > Katiannidae > Sminthurinus > Sminthurinus aureus. Next base: position 16,509 of record JAQGBH010002041.1, read on the forward strand.
GTACAATGTACATAGTACGTATAGGTACTCTGTAAAAAATACTAAGAATAATAAAACGATTCATTACAAAAATATTGGTATATTTAAACCTTTACGTCATTCGTGTGTGGATTTTGTTTGTGGGAGATATGAGCGTTTATTTGGACTAGACAAGTTTTGTAAAATCTTTGAAGACTGGTTGACGTTTTTACTTTTTACATGCAAAGTATTTTTTACTTTTTACACCCAAAGTATTTTGTGTTGAGTGTAGAAAGTAAAATCATTGTCAACAAAGATTTTTTCCTCCACTTGAACTATTTTAAACAATTTTTCATTTTTTGTATGAATACTGTGATTCGTTCTGTACTCTGTATTTTGTTCAATCATAAATCAAAAGTCAAAAGTCAAATTATTCAGTATTCAAAATGGAAAATCTTTTCAACTGTTTGTCATTTTTCTTTGAAATTTTATAACAACGGATAATATTATGGTTTTTGGAGCATTTTAAAAGTGTACAATTTGATTTGAAATGTCCATCGATCCATCGTCATCATATGGAAAAACTCCACAGTTTTCATCCTACTCGGTGATGAGAAATAAAAAGTTTGAGTTTGTCTTTTCTCTATCTGTTTTAAAACTTTTGCTTTTTCTTCTTCTACTTCCGTCAAAGGCAAGTTGTGACTTTGGACTTCCAAATTTCCAACGGAAAGGCTCTGATGCGTTGATTTTATTAAATCGTTGCTGTCCACAAGGCGAGAAATATCAAGGAAATGAGCACGGAACATTTTCATGCGTGAAATCACCGCGTAGTGAAACAAGATCACTTAATAATAATACTACAAGTCCAAGAACCAAAAGTCAAACCAACATTCCTCAACCTTTCTACATCTACAATAGCAATAATAATTATTCTCATTCTTTTGAAAACTTGATGGTAGAAAAGGAATTTGTACTTTTTTCCAAGGTGGAGGATCAAACTCGTATAAAATTCCAACTCGTCTCAAGTCACCCTTCAGAGTTCAAATGCTCCAATAAAGGAAATTTTAGCGTCAGGGTAAAAATAGGAAATGAAAAAAAAAAGTTTGGGATTTCGCGACAAGGATTTGACTACAAGAAAAATGAAAATTCAAATACAGATAGCTTTGCTTCATTGACAGTCGCTGGCTTGTTGAAAATTGGACAAGAGTATTTTTCAAAACCAGAGTTTTGTATTACAAAGTGAGTTAAATTACAAAATACAAAATGCAAAATACAATATGCAAATATTAAAACATTATTTACAACTTACAGAAGTCAAATATAAAATATGATATGAAATGTGAATAACTGTCGAATTTTACAACCTTTGTTCATTTCACTGAATTTTGAATTTATTTTACCAGCTCTAAATCGGATGAGGAAATTATCGTTGTGGTTTGTAATGCGACGTGTAGAAGAGAAACTCCTTGTATTCAAAAATGTTGTGACTTGGATCAGATTTGGGATGAACAAGGGCAAACATGTACGCCACTCGGAAATTTAACATGGACGCCAACATTTTACACGGATTCAAGAACAAAATTAAACCGAGTCCACCTTCATTCTTTCTTTCCGCATTATAAAATACTTCCTCCTCGGAAATGGTGTAATAAATCCGCATATCAGCCTCGCATCTTTAGTCAAAAAGACGACAATGGTCGAAGTTACACGTGAATTTATTGTTTAACATTTCCTCTTATCTCTTGTGTATTGCATAAAATACTCACATTTTTCATTTGCATTTGTACATTGGTTTAATTTGACTGTAGTAAATTTCGAATAACCAAAGATGGAGGTGTTTTACGTCGACTCACGCGCTATCACTGGAAAGATACTGAAGATGACCGCCGTTTTTATTGTGTGGATGGGGGAATTGTCAATGATGTTGAGGATGAGTCAAGTGCAGGAGGAACTCAAGTGGTGTCCATATTATTTCAATGTGGACCAGATGAATTTAGAATCGTGAGATTACCTTTCTTTAAAATGTCAATGTTTTACATTGCAGGTATCAAATACAAAGTATATTAATATTTGAATTTATGCCTATAGACAACATGGCAGCACGTCATAAATGGACTTTTGATGGCTTTTTCCTGTATTTTCCTCACCCTTACTATTCTTGTGTACATTCTTCTTTGGACGGACCAGAATGTCCATGGATATACAATTCTCTCTTATATCATTTCTCTATTTTTCGTCTACTTTTTCTTCATCCTCATGTACTATGCTCAGTTTAAACTCGGAAAGGGGGTCAGTTCAAGAATCAGCAGTTTTTGTCAATTTATTGGTATTATACGAATTTACTTTATACTTTATGTATTTAGTATTTTTTATACAACAGTTTATCAATATCATCTAAAATAGAATGATTTTTGCTGTGTGTAAAAATATCAAATTTACTTTTGTTGTTTCCAGGCATGGGGAATAATTTTTTCTTCCTCTCCACATTCTGTTGGACTTTTATGATCAACTTTGATTTGTGGTGTACTCTGAGGTAATTTCACTAAAATATGTTTAATTTATCATACAAATTTATGAAAAAATCTATTGAATATTGAACTGAATATCAAACTTTAAACTTGTCTATTTTTTAAAAAAACCAAGGAACCTGAAGCCAACAATTGGACGATCCAAAGGAATACGGAGATTTGTAGCATACGCAGCATTTTGTTTTGGTCTTCCAACAATGATTTTGTCTGTTGGAATTGGAATGGATTACTTTTATGGGTAAAAACTGTACACGAAATGAATGTAAACGCTGAAAGTGTGATGAAGTTCAGGATTAGCAAACAGAAATTAGGTAGATATTTATGAATATTTTATGAATCTTTGCACCTCTAGAGATGACTACGACAGCAGTGTTATTGTGCCCAGTTATGGAAGAATGAGATGCCTTCTAGAACCAGATGAATCCCAAATGCTGTATGCTTACGGACCTGCTGGGCTTATTCTTGTATTGAATATAATTTTCTTTACATTTAGTATCTTGGCCATGTGTCGAATTCAAAAGACTACAAAATTTGCTACAAGAAATAGTAGTCTACATAATAATAATGTGACTAAAAGTCAAAATCCTCATATACAGTCGTAAGTTTAAATTTTGCATGTTACTTTGAGCTTTGAACTATTGTGTTTAGTGTTTAGCCTTTTTATGAATTATATAATTAGTGTATTGTTTTTGTTATATACAGATTAACCCTATTCTCCAAAGTTTTATTTTTCATGCTAATCCCGTGGATCTTTGTTGTGTCTTGGGCGGGAGGGCGTCGAAAGTTTGGGTTTACTGCTTACTACTGGATTTTTTTCAATGTTGTGAATTTAGTACAAGCTTTTGCCATTTTCTACATTTTTGTATGCAAACCAGACATTATTCATTCTCTAGAGAAGAAGTATCCATTGATAAAACGTAAGAAAAAACAATTAGAATACGTTAGTTATGTAACCAAATATATTACCAAATAATCAACACATGTATTTCTAATTTTTAGGATATTTACAAAAAAGTACGAGCCCGACCGAAAGTTCAATCACTCCACAATCCACCACTTGATGCTTTAATGCTATAATTAAAATCCAAAGGAGACTTTCATGGATTTAAAACGCCACGTTTTTTTCCCTGTATTTTTTAATTTTTTTATACCTTGTACAAAATTGAAATTGATGTACTTTTAGCTTTGAGGACACAAATACAATTGAATAAATGAATATAGCCCTTGACTTTTTTTCCATATCATACTCTTTGCATTTAATATTTTTAATTACAATTAAAAAAGCATCATAAATACTAAAATACATATTTTGCTGATCGATAAATACATGCTGGAAAAAAGGAGAGAGTTTCGTTGTTCGCTTATGGATAGCAAATTCAGTTGTGGCCAGCTTTTCTTGATTTTCCAACCTTTAAATTTTCTTTGTCACATTTTCTTATTCCAATAAAAAGAATCTTGATCTTTTTCGTAGTTAATAGTTAATTACAGTTAATATTGAATACGTTGAAATGTGATCATCCTAATTATTAGCATAAATCACACGACTAATCATCTAATAGGTAATCAAGTTTGTTTTTGTATGTATTTCAAGTAATTGTACTGTATATTTGTACGTGTAAATGTTGTACTTAAGTAAGTACGCAAAAAGTAAAAGGGTGGAATGAAAAAATATTTTTTATTTTATACGATTTTACATGACTGGATTGTTTTTTTGTAATCTTTTGGGCAAGCGAAATTTAATCATGGTTATTTTTATTTAGATTTAAGAATAGGTAAGCAGTTAGTAGACAATAGACAATAATGAATCGAAAAAGAAGTCACGGAGATAAAACAAAAGAGAAGGAAGGCCTCAAAAGTGGAAAAAGTGATAGAAATGGGTTCGAGGAATGGGTATGTCAAAATTCAAAAGTTAAAGAATATGAACTGAGTATGTTAGTTGATATTTATAATATAATGAATAATATTGTCTTATAATAATAAGTCTTTTCTGTCTGTTTTGTAATGTTTTTTGTTAGGGAGGGTATATGCATGCTAAGATGGCAAAATTACAAGTCCAATTTAATGAGTCTGAACAAGCTGGATCAGAGAGTAAAATTTTTGCGGATGTGACAATAAATATTAATGGACACGGTAAGATTATACTAATACTTTTTTACTTGCATTTGTCTCATGTGATACTTTTGTTTTACACAATCTTTCGATTTTGTTTTTATTTTTATATAATATAATATATGCTTTTGTCCTTAACCAATTAGTCCATCCAACAAATCTACGGACTCTGTTTTTACAACATGGAGGTTTATATGTACCATTTCCGACGTCTTCCACTGACTTTGTTATTGCTGAGAATTTGTCTGAAGCTACGAAACGCAAGTACGGACCAAAATGTGTTCGCCCCGAATGGATTGTTCAAAGTATAGCGGAAGGGAAAAAACTTGATCATCGTAAATTCCTTCTTTATAATCAAAATGAGTAAGTATAAATAAAATTACAATGTCAAGTTATTTTTCCAACGTTTTTTACAACATCGTCTTTTATGTCTTATCCGATTTATAACAAAGAATTAAATGTAATTTTACAAATGTCTCTTGGGTTTTACAAATAATTTTATTTTTATTATTCTCAAACTTTAATAGAGAAAATAATCAAAAAACATTAATGCAAGTTATGGAAGCATTCAAAGCTGCACATAATCAACCTGTGACGAAATCCACAACACCAGCAACATCATCATCTACAGTTCCGACTACCACTGTAGCTAAAAAAGTTCCTTCTCCAATTAAAAAGAGTACAGTTTCAAATGATAGTGCTGGACCCAGTCATAGTAATAAAACAAATGAAGAAAAAGGTCAAGGTCAGTTGTTGAATTTTGAAAAGGAAAAAATTCATATTACATAATGTATTATGTATTACATTTATGCTACTACTATTACTATTATATTTGAACCAGATATTATTCTCTCTCTCTCTCTCTCTGTTATGACAGATGTATGCTAAATCTTTGATTATTATATTTATATTGATTGATTGTTTGTTTTTTTTTCAGCTCCACTTATATTTAAATGTTGGGAGGATGGGTTTTTAGAAGATTTTTGGTCACGGTCAAGACTTCATCAAATATCTACAATGAAAAGAATGTTTCAACAATTTGTAGCAAAATGTAGAAGGAATGGTAGCAGTAAACATCCACTACCTGAACTTGCACTATATAAAAAAAGAGTTCAGACAAAGTTACGAAACAACTCATCATCATCAACAATTTCAAGTGATGGTATGTACATAATATATACATAATTTGAAATTTGAATTATTATTAAAAATACATATTTAAATTTTAAATATTACACATTATACAATTTTAGATATATATATATTTTCTAACATTAAACATTAATCACATTCATTCATTTGTTTTTATAATAATATAGCATCAGTATTGTTCCTAATTGATATGGACTGCTTTTTTGTGAGTGTTGGTCGATTAACACGACCACACCTGATCAATCGTCCAGTAGCTGTAACTCATTTCTCTGGATCCTCAAATGCTGGGGCTTCAAATTCTGATATTGCATGTGCCTCTTATGAAGCTCGGAAACATGGTGTTAGAAATGGAATATGGATTTCTGAAGCTAAACGTTTATGTCCAGATATCCAAGTTATTCCATATGAGTTCCAAGCTTATGAACGAGTATCCAAAATTTTCTTTGAAATTGTTCTTGGGTTAACAACGGAAGTAGAACCTGGAAGTTGTGATGAAATGCTTGTAGATGTAACAAATGTTTTGCAAACAATTCCTGGCTCTTCACCTGAGGATTTGGCACAGTTTCTTCGGGAAAGAATTTTTGAAAAAACAAAATGCCCAGCATCAATTGGTATAGGAAAAAATCGTCTACTTGCAAAATTGGCTTCAAAATTTGCAAAACCCGATGGATTTTATCGTGTGAAAGATGAAAATGTACCTCAATTTATACTTGGCCAATCTATAAAAGATATACCTGGTATTGGTTGGAATTTAATGGAAAAATTATCGACTCAATATGGAAACATTGAAACTTGTCAAGAATTACAACAACTCAAAATTGAAGAATTAAAAACACTTTTTGGAGCTAAAACTGGAGAAACAATTTACAAGTATGTATTATCTCATCTCATTTGTTTTTTCTATAATATATATATTACAGAATATTACTTATTCATAGAATAAAATAGTTATTAAAAACAATAATTATTATTTTGGTTTTTGAAAAATACAGTGCTTGTCGTGGAGTAGGAGAACGAAAACTCTCATTTGATTTTGAACGTCCTAAATCAATCTCAAGTACGTTTCTTATGAATACTCTAACACTCAATGTGTATGTATAAGCTCATATCCTCATACTATGACCAATTCAGAACTAATGATTTTTTAATCTTTACTCCTTTTAGTTGACGTTAATTTTGGAATTCGAATGACAGAAAAGTCTCATTTAGAAAAATTTGCTTTTAATGTGGCTAAAGCATTATGTGGTCGTGCGGAAGAGGATGGAGCTCGAGGTACTAAACTTACATTGGTCTTATTGACTCAACAAAAGGGTGCACCTGAACCAAGTAAGTATGACTAAAAATTTACAATGTATAGTTAAAATTTAGAACAAAACTTCATGTAGTAGGAAGGATTCATATCAACGTTTATTAAATTATGGTTATGTATGTCATCACATATTTATAATATATTATTGTATTTAATTATTCTATAGGAAAGTTAGGCGGTCATGGCTATTGTGACAAACATACTAGTAGTGTTAGACTTTTACAGCCATGTCGAGATCCGAAAGAAATTCATGGAAAACTCATGTCCATGTTAAGTAGTATTACTCAGCCTATTAGTATTTATCGTGGTTTGGCTCTTCAACTTACTGGTCTCAAATTCGATTTTGATGGTGGTCAAAATAAATCTGTTCAACAAACATTATTTTCATCTGTATCTCGTGCTCATGAAAAAAATCTTGCTGAAGCCCAAAAACAACAACAACAACAAAAAGAATCTAATAATGACATTCAAGATACCTCTCCAACTACTTCAAGTAATGTTAATAATAATAACCATGTAGAAGAGAATGGACTTGACAGTATTGTTGAAACTAATAATTTAAGTAATTTAAATAATGATAACCCTCCAACTACAACAACGTCATCAAATTCAAACGAGGTAATCAGTACATTAGCATCTGGCCCTTCAACGTTAAGTCCTGATCAAATTGATATGAGTGTATTAGCATCATTACCTGAGGATATTGCTCGTGAAGTAGCTAGTTTTTATGGAATAAGTAAAGAACAAACAGATTCATTAAGAGTATCGAATACGAATAACATTGGTACAAGAAATTCTCATGACATGAACAATCAAGTTCAAGAACCAATAGCTTCAACATCAAGAGGACCAGCAACAATATCTCGAAGTGTACCTACTTCCACAGCTACTTCTTCATCTAATAATAATCATCAACAAAATGGAAATATTAAAGAAAAAGATGAATTAAATCCTTTTGAAAACATGTCTCAACTAGATCGAAGTTTTTTACGAGCTTTGCCCAGGGAAATTAGACAGGAAATAGAAATTAACTTTGTGCATGTAAGTGATTTCGTAATTATTCTGTATAAACTAATGTAGTCATGTGTACATCATAAATCATAATTTACATGTTGTACAAATGTTTTATTATGCATAGCAATTTATGTTTTCAGTTAGTTTTCAATAGCTGCTTAACCTAGTATCATACTAATACTTACATTTGTTTTTTTTCCTTATTTTTTTACATTTACTAATGTGATTTTCTTGTGAATTTTAGATGAAACATCAAAAACGTGTACCAGCACCAGCCCAAGAAAACCCACAAACAAAACTAAAACTAAAACCTATTAGAAAAGTTGTTCCAAAGCCTAAAAAAAATCTTAATAATAAAGATATTGGTGCCTCAGCTTCTACTACCAAACCCACTCCTACTGTTGTTCATGAATCCGATAATGAACCAGTAATTATTCAAGTGAATAATGCAACGAGTAACGAGCAAGCGTTTCAAATTGCAGGATCACATTATCGTGCAGTTTGTAAATATCCAGGAGAGGAAGATAGTCAAGTTCCATTTAATAGAATAAATTGGTGGCGTTTTAATGGTAAAGACAAACTACCTACGGATAAACAACAGCCACAACAAGCTGGTGGGAAAAATTATGTACTTGCAAAGAAACAAGAACCCACACCACTTATCCTACTTCCTGCTCTTAATCAACGAACTGATTTGGCTGGTGTTAGAAATGTCATTCGAACCGGAATGAAGAGTGTACCGAATCCTACTGCAGAAGACGTAAATCCTCTTATGGAATATTTCAAACAACTTATTTCTGGACGATTTCTACAGCATGCTGTTGTACTATTGAAGTTTTTGAAAAGGTGAGATATAATAATATATAATCAAATGAACTATAAAATCTATCTTGTTGTCACCGTAAACCGTAATAAAATTAGTTGTAAGTAATAATATTATAGCATATAGCTTGAACATTAAAAATATTAATTATGTATTTTATTTAAATGTTGAGCTTAATGATAATAATAATAATTATTATTGTTTTAAAAATTAGATTGACTGAGAGTTCTGAAACAAATGCTTGTTGGTCAAAAATATTTACACACATCATTTCAAGTACTCAGCAGCGATGTAAAAATGTATTTGGGTGTCCGGTGGAATTGGATGACTGATAATTATAATAATAATTAACAAGTATTATTATTTTTTTGTATTAGTAATTATTATTCGTAATAACAATAACGATAATCAATGTTTTATTTTTTCATTGTAATCTTTTGTACGGATGATGCTATTTTTAATACATTATAATATCATTTATATAAAAAATACACAATATAAAAAAGATAAAAGAAACAAGAAACTAGCAGCTTAAAATATTACATTATTATTGGAGCAATAATAAAACACGTTCATTCTTTCTTCATCATGTTGTGATAAATTCATTAGATTCCATATTCCATAATAAAAATACATCATATCTACGTATACATGGTCGCATTTTATCCTATTCAATTTTCTTAGTTATACGTTATACATACCTAAAATCTTTCGAATGGAACTTTAGTACTGATTATATGAATTTGGCGTAAGTTCATTTTATTTCATATCATATTATACAATATTTAATTTCTTGAATAACTAGAACTCAATGAAATTACTCATAACATTTATTGTACGTCAATATAAAAGGCACTTGGATAACATAAATTATAATAATATAGTAAATAATGGTTAGCATATTATAGGCTACAGCATTTTTGTACTTGCATGTATTATATGTACATTATACAGAACAAACATTCTAGATCTATAGGTGTGGAAAATACAAATAATATTATTATTTCAAAATATATGTATTATTATAAGCTATAAGCTAAGTATTTGAACATTTTTTCGAAAGTCTGGAACGTTAAAAGCAATAATAATTAATATTGTGCTGAATAAATGTCATACTTTGTACAATTTATATATAATTTCAAAAAATAATAATAATATATCTGGGTTTTTGGTTTGACTTATAGAAACCAAATGTGAAATGTATATATGTTTTGAAAATTCCACAATTACTACTAATCCCTATTATCACGAATTATGCAAAAATGTAAGCTCACATCATCCACATAATCCCAATTTTCAAGTGAGTACATAGAGTTATTAGGAATACAAACGTGCCCACCGGGTGAAAGCTCAGCAGAAACAAGATAGGGCTTTGCTTTTTCATTAAAGTCAAAACTTGTTGATTTTACACGTACTGTACCTTCCATAACTGCCAAAGTCTGTAAAATTAAGAGTTTTATTAATAAAACATTGGTTGCATACTTTTAGTATTATGTACCATATTATTGCATAACATTGTATATTGTGCAGTAATATAAAATATAAAATATAATATAAATGTAGTCCAACATTACATAATAATCACTTCTATTATATAATGCACGAAGACTGTCTGTCTGTGTTCCGTTCGTCTGTAGTCAAAATGCACCGGGGAGACCGCGGTCCCTGCGGAAAATCCGTTTCAGACAATTCTAAGACTTCAACTTTTTTTCGG
>JAQGBH010002042.1:0-27111 GCA_034698265.1 Sminthurinus aureus
TTCAATATAATAGAATAAGCTCTCGTTTCTACTGGCTCGCTCCCTCCTTAGGTACTCCTGTACCCGTGTTTATTTTAATATGTGATATGGGATCACGATTGATTTTTTAAAAGAGTTTTTCATTTAAACTTTTTCATAAGTAAACATGTACAATGCTGTTCGACAGTTGAATTTCAAAGTTTATTCTACGGTACATATTGCACATCTACCATTTGTAGTTTTAAATTCAAAATTCAAAATTCAAAATATCATACACTTTTAAAATCACACGCTTTTCAACGTCAAAATTTAAACCATATGAGTGTAAGGTAAATTCAATAACCTTTTCCCTGTTTCTCTATCCTTTCCACAGTGTAGATGAATGCTGTGAAATATAAAACGTGGCTACATGTTCTACTTCTTTCTAAATTTCTACTGTACTGTTATGATTACTGCTTGTCCGTCAAAATATTTATGTATGAAATGTGGATACTGCTACTGATGGATAGTTCTGATGTTTTGATTTTTGATGTAACATAAACTGACAAGGAACAAGAAACGAAAATATTTGAACTCTGGCTCAGAAAAATACAAGATACAACATACACACGAGTATAGAAATTAGAAATCATAGTTTACATAAACTCTGAAAACTGGTGTCATTGATATCATGATGATACTTCACTGTACACTGTACACTGTATATATACAATATACACACTACAAACTACACATCAGAACTATCTTTCCACATTTTACATGCACGTATTCTGTGTTTGTATTGGGTATTTTTTGTCTGCATGTTCCATGTCATTTCTGTTTACATTTTTATACGTAAGAGGAATTCGCTATGTATAGTTTATAGTTAATGAATGGGCTCACTATGATACTACATACATATAAAGTACATGTAAAGTACAGGCGAGGCACAAAAGAGCAATTAAGCTGTTTACCTTCTAAAACTCCTCTATCATCTATCATCTACACTCTACACTCTACACTCTAGACGCTAAGGTAAAAATATTTCCGGGTGAATATTGAATACTGAATATTGACCACCCAGAACATCATCAAACGGAGACAGCAGGATAATATAAAATATGAAAATGATTAGAAAAACAATCCTGCATGTATTTAGTTTATTTTTAGTGATAATAATTAATAATGCTTAGTTTTTATTCGAGATGCGAGGTAAGAGGTAACGGAATAAAGAAAGCAAATCATTTTCGTAACTTGTACAATTCATCTGTCATTCCTCCATTTGATCCAACATTTTTAGAATATCCGAATCTCTAAAATTGAAATACAAGTCCCCAGTATTAAAACGTATACCAATGCAATATATAATGTACAATGTACAGTGCAGAATGCAGAAGAACGTCAATCCCCAAGGCGTGTGTGTAAGGTTACAGTTCACCACAAGAGTTGAAAAGTTAAGTGTTTTCGACAGTTTTTTTACATGTTTGAACCATACGAAAAACAAATGGGAAGACGTAAATTTCCACACACATTTATGTAGGTACAGTACTTCAAAAGTAGTAGTATATTGTCTATAGGCTACTGACGAGAAATATGTATTATGTGTATTATATTTTGTATTTGAGGGAATAAAGGGACCATTTAACTTGAGATATGTTTGTTGTGGGTGTATGTAGTAATAATATATATTGTAGAATGTGAGATGATGACGGGTGACTTAACTCAAGGAAAATTGAGTGACATTGACGGAAAACTTTGTGCCTTTATGTAGTCTTCACCGAAAAGCGACAAAGACAAGATGGAAGATGGGGGAGAAAATGAAATGAATGCAACTCCAAAGATCCAAAAGCAACCCCAACCAACTCTACGTCTTTCAGCCTCCCTCATCCCCTTTTCTCAGTTCTCCCTGAACGGGGAAAAGGGAGAAAATCATGAAAGCTATAGTCACTATATTTACGATTTACAATTTACAGGAGTCGCCTTACAAAACTATCATCACTATTTTGCTACTGCTTCAGAGGAAAGCAATAATAAAGTAATTATTATTGATGAACTTCTTTTAAAAACCTCAAGCACTAATAATCCTTTTCCTTTCATTTGTTTCAGACAATATTAAAATACAAGAGACCAATGCACATACATTCGTGCATTCATAAGAAATAATGCGCGTGCATTGTGTATTGCGTATTGTGCATTATACATTATATACATGTACATATGTTTACAGACACTATGAATTCAAACCGTGAGCCATCACATCTCTCACACACTACATATCTTCCCTTGACAGCTACAGCCACACGCCAGTACAAAATACATCTGGAGTCTAGAGTTTAGAATCTAGAGTCTAAAGTCTGGAGTCTGGAGAAATAAGGCAAAGTAGAAAACGTATTACAACCCCATATTTACAGTCGCCCTTAACCTTGTCATTGTCCTGAACTCTACATATATATGTATATGTACTCCACACATTCAAGTAAATTTCAAGTGTGCGTGCCAGCGTATGGAGTATGGACTGCACATTATACATTGTACAGACTACAGACATGTGAGAGACACAAGATGTGCATAGTGTACACTGTACACTGTACACATTACACATAGAAAGATGTATGCAGACATAAATTAACGAGCCGTTTAGCCCTTTGAAACTTAAATCTTAATGGTATTGGCATAATATCAAGATCAACTTCTTTTACCCACTGTTTTTATAATTCATACGCGTATTCAGTATTCAGAAAAAACCAGATTTTTATTATCCGTTATTTTTCAGTTATTAGCTAGATTTTGTACTAGAATTTGTCCGAATCCAGGTTTTTGCTTTTTTTTCAACACCCTTCCTGGTTAAAATCATTACAAAATGCACAGGAAATAAAATTTCCCTCTGTCAATTTTACTGGCACTGTCGCCTGCAGTGTTCTAAAGTAAAAATGAGTAAATGAGGGATTTTATCACTCACGTAAAGATAATTGGATTTTCTAGTTTTGTACCATACAACATTTAGTTTTTAGGTACAGAAGCTCAAGGACCAAGTTAAAGATGCCTATAGTCTACAGTGTATGCAGAAAATAGAAAATAGTCTATGTAAATTGTACATCTTACATGCTAACACTTTTGTTAACACTCAACATTCAAAGCCTTGCAAATTTTAAGAGGTGAAATTGAAATGTCATTTAGATTTAAGGAGTTTAACTAACGTAAATAAATTATAAATTCACCGGGAATAATGAGCAACTTTATGCTTCTTGCGTAATGTATCTACAATCTACAATATACACGTAACACGTACATTCAACATTGTACATTGCACATTATACATATATGTGATGGCTGATGGCACAACACAGGAAACCTACATACATAAATTTTGTCCACCCGGGAGAATTTCTTTCTTGTGGTATAAGAAATAAGAATAAAGAACCCCAAAAGCCGGGTGCAATGCACGCACAAGGAATTCCCTTCAAACTTCAAACTATTATGCAACACATTCATATACATGCAGATCTGTTATGTGTTATATTCTGTGTGCTTTTAGTGGTTACCTTTATAAATTCATAGATATATCATACATAATAATATAATATGCACTGACTATAGACTATAGATTTTCACTGGGGAAGATGTTTCTGTGTGCTACACATGTGTGTGATATTCGGTGTTCGGTGCGTTGTATTGTCTGTAGTCTGTACATTGCACATGGATATGTAGTAAATGGAACGAGATATATGGCCATAAATACATTGACGGAAGATTCAATTGGGTTCTTATGTACGCTATACATCTTATGCTGTACACTGTACATTGTACATTTATTATGTAGCTGTATTCTGTGTTCTGTATTTAGTGTCTCTTGTCTCTTGCCTTTAGCCTCTGCTCATTTCCTACTGTATGCATATTTTTTGTAAAAGGTATATATAAGGAAGAGTCACTAGTCCCTACCATGTTTTTTTTGGAGAGTCGTGTGTTTTTGTCCTGGATGTATTTGTATTTTGTATTGTATCGGGTTGTTGTATCTGCATATTGTGTAAATGTATGCATGAAATGAATGGATTCGGTGTGTAAAAAGATGAAGAAGATAGATAGACAGTAGTAGTAGTAGTATTATTATTAGTAGTAGAATTAGAAGAAGAAGAAGAAGAGTACTCACAATTCTAAAGCACGTGCATTTGGCTCGTGTCTAGAAATAGAAATAGAAAGTATTCATCTGCTGAAAAGACCACAGCATCTGGCAATGGCAAAACCCTGGTTACTCTCTCTCACTGGAGGTGAACCGATTCACCGTTTTCTTTTCCCCGAACAAGAACAAGAATAAGAGGTAGAAGAAAGAAAAAGACGATGGTCTCGGCTGACTCTCGGCGGAGGTCTGAAACTTCTTCATCTTTCTCGCCGGGATTCTTTTTACTTTAGAGTTAAGAGTTAAGAACCTTTTCTTTTATTTTCTTCTTTTATTTCTTCAATCTCATCGTCAGGACGTAAGCTGGCTAGTGCTAGTGGTAGCAGTGATATTAGATATTAGGTAGTGGTTGCAGTAGACAGTAGACAAACAGAATACATAATATATTATATAGGTAGAATACAGTAATGTGTGTATGATAACTAGTGGTGATTTTCAATTTTCAATACTTTTAAATCAGAAAATTGTGTAACTGTGTGATTATTATTGATATTTGATCTTGGTAAAATTTTCTCCATAATTGTACCTTCTAACACCACTAAAGTAAGGATACATACTAAATATCAAGTGTGTTGTCAGTTGTCACATTGGAATGCCAATACCATCTGTCAATAATGTTAGCGTCAATAGTATTGATACTGCCGGACAATTGGGTATTTCCAATCAAAATCAAAGACATAATGTGCATCACCCGTCCACAAATTTAATGAATTGGGTCTACTTGACATTAGCGGCCGATCAGCAACAGGATCAGGTATAAAGAATACATAATATTTAAGACGTGTGGCTGCTTTGTATCATATTGATTACGTTTTACACAAATCTTCTTGCTCTGTTTCATATTTCATCAAATAAAGGTAAAAATGTGGGGACATACATCACCTGGTCATATTAGTTCAGGGCATCATCAGTATGGACCATTTGGAGCACATCATCAGTCACCGGCAGCTCCTCCACCGCCGCCACCACATTCACATATTCCATTTCATCCTTCTGCTACTACAAATGGCTATCCCACGGCTTGCTACAATCAAATTTCTGCCGGTAAATTCTACATTCTAGCTTCGAGATTCTAGATAATGGTCAATATCATTTACCTATGTGTCTTATGAATTATGAAGCATTTATTCCTTGTCAGGGTTCAATATTATGAGATTTTTAAATTTTCTGTTTATCTACAATCTACAGATGCATTAGCTGAACAATTAGCCGAGTTGAGTTTAGGTATTCTCGATAACCGTACGATTAAACGACCCCATGGTGCTTACTTGTGTCACCTCTGTTTCCAAAAAGGACATTTTATCAAAGACTGTCCCAAGGTAAAAAAAACAATGTACAATAATTTAAATTTTCAGTCCATTTGATTTTTGATTATGCTTTGTAGATGACAGTGAATGCGAAAAATAATTACATATTATACTCTAGATTTTAGAAAGTCAAGTTCGACCACGAGGAGAAGGAATGACACCTTATCAAGGTAGCTTAAAATGCTTAAATTACCTTTCATTCATGTCATTTCATTCACAGTTATTTTTATGATGAAAAATTATACATGGACTGAGATCATGTAGTTAATATACTACGTATCATGTGTTTTGTACACACTAGGTAAAAAAAGATGTTTCGGAGAGTACAAATGCAGTAAATGTAAAAGAAAATGGATGTCTGGAAATAGGTACTATATTTTTACTCTTTATAACACTTTAGACAGTTGATTGTTGCTTACATAGCAAAGCAAAGCTTGAAACCGAAATTTATTGAATTTGGAATTGAAACAGTTGGGCAAACATGGGTCAAGACTGCATAAAATGTCACATCAACGTGTATCCTCATAAACAAAAACCACTGGATAAGCCCGACGGATTAGACGTATCGGATCAATCTAAGGTAATTTTCCTTTTGTCTTTACTTTTTGCCTGTCTCCTTTGGCTGAGTGTTCATATAATTTCAGCCCAGTTCAGTTCAATTTAAGTGGGAATACTTTGAGCAAAGTACAAAAGGAAGAGGATAATAATTAATGATCTCTGGTTCTAATTTTACATTTTCCAAACAAGGTTCATCCTCAGCATCTATGTGAAAAATGTAGACTTATGGGCTTCTATTGCCGCAGAGTTGGAGGTGGTCTTTGATTGAAGACAAAAGACGAAATCTATTAAGTGACACTATACATACATACGAATCGAATAGAGTAGAATAGAATCGACTATACACTATACATTATACATTATACGTACATCACAAATCACAAATGTATAATTAATAGAGCTTGAAGCCAAATGTGTTTCTAATACAAAACGTGTCCAGGCAAACGCTTGGCATCACAACCTCAAATATTTATACAAAATGCAAACTACAAAATCTACACAATATACAATTTACAGTACCAAATGTACAATTTAAAGACATACACAAATACATACATACGAATACGAGATATCTACAAAGTTTTCTATAAAATCCTTTCTCAAGTTTTGGTTTTTTAGAGTTTTGTATGCCTAATTTTTTAATTTGAAACAAATTATAATATCTTTGAAAAACGTCATTTGTATTTAAATTTCCACTGAAGCTGAGCTCCACTGTATAAACTGACTTGTGAGTTGTGCAGTATGATATTTTGTTTGTTTTTTTTTCAATGTGATAAATGAACGTATGAATATTCAGTTGCTTCTACTTTGTCGTATATTGTATATCAACGTATGATAAGTTTACATGAAATTCTTAGTTGTGCAAATTGGATGTCAAAGCCAAAAGTAGTCTGAGGAGGAAGTTTTAACTGTCAAGACACTTGAGATTTGAGAGTTGAAAGGAACAAGAATAATAATAAGAAAAGAAATTATACTGTGTATCTAGTTAAACGCTGTAAAAGTATCACCTATTCATTTGTGAGAAGAAAAAGAGGAAGAATGTCAATGTCGCCCATGTTGGTTCCACGGCATAACGTTACACCAAATCAAATCATCAGAGTTTATGCATTGTGTATACAGTGTACAAAAGTACGATTAGAGTGGTATGATCATCTAAATTTAGACTTTAGACTACAAACGCTCATACCTAAATAACGTGTAATGTGTACATTGTACATGTAGAATGTAGACGGAATACAGAACGTAGCGTATGTTACAGATTTAATTTTTTTATTCATTTCACCGGCAAAACCGGCGTTTCACTACTCACTTCATCCTTATTGTCCTGAATCCTACATCTAAATCTACTAAGCTTTTCCAATCTGAATCCGACTTACATAATAGATTATGCAATCAAGCGTTTTCTTTTTATGAGTATAATGTATAATGCCAACGACTCCTAGTAAAAAAAAGTTCGAAAATCCTTTGTATAACTTTTATTTATCTTTCATCTGTTTTTACCATGATACGTGATTCATTTTTGATATTACATGGTATTCTCTTGGTCCGGTTAACAAAATACTGTGATAGAAGACAACAAAAAACAAATAAATATAAATAAAGACGGAGAACTACTTGATGATGATAGGAATAATAAAATACTTTATATATTGTGAGATGCTGCTCAGATATTAGCAGTAGTGCATAATAGTGAGAGACATTTTTGTGTAAATAGTAAACATGATCAGAGCAAACTGTTGAATTGTGACAATAATAATTATATGTAAGAGAAAAATTATGTATTTGTAATCTATACATAAAGTGTGATGATTTTAATGACATGATAATATGAAATAGGAAAAGAATTTGTTGAGAAGTTTGACTAAATATTTTTACAGTTTACCCTTGCATCTGGTTTTTTTCTATATTATATTGATAAATAAACAGTTTACAAAAGAATGTACATTCTACGTAAACTTTTTCCCCAAAATATTTGATATTTGATCCCTGCTAAATGTTCAATTTTTTTAGGATGTAAACTTGATAATTGATAACCTTTTAACTTTTAACCATTGTTGATAATTTTTAATACTATAGATAAGTGTAGGTATAATATCCATTCTAATTTACCTATTGTTGTAATATTATGTAAATAGTGAAAAAAGTAATGATATTTATTTGTTTTTATTATCTAAGTTAAAATAATTATAAGTGTTGTAAGTGTATTTAAGGTAAAATTATCTTTATATTTACATGAAAAATTGTATCTTGTACAATGTACATATATGACTGTGTAAACTGTACAGTGTATAAATTACATTGTATTTTTTTCGAGAAAGTTTTCAGTGTCAACTACTGACTATACTGACAAACTGGATCTAAGCTGTTCGAATGGTGCTCTCTTGTATTTAACTCGTTTGCTTATTATATGATATTATTATTGTTAAAATTTGTTTCTGAGCTGCTGTGAGTATTTCCAGGTACATGATCTATTATTCTGTACAGTGCCACTGACAATTGTCAATTATTTTGGTGTTGTCGCTGTACTGCATAAATATCTACTACCTGAGGATATATACTTACCACTCAACAGTCAACACTTATTTATAAATACTTAGCTTGAATGAATACAAATGGATGAATATGAAATATGAATGTTGATTCCTTGTGTGTAGAGTATAGGCTGTAGACCTAATGTTAAATGTCTGGGATTCCCTTAAAAATTTTGCAGTTTCATTTTTCCTGTTCTGAAATTAACATTTTTTCATTGAATTCGCATCATGGAAGTAGGAAATATTATAATATGACCATCTATATTTGCGTCAGTATTCTATACAAAGAGTGGATATGTGCAGTTATAGTCATTATATCTAATATCTAGGATCTGGGTATGTGTTATGTATGATTAGCTGCACGTGTCAATTGTTGTAGTTGTGTGTGACAAAGACGGCACCTTTCGTATAATGTATTATATTATAATCTGTTTTATTTTATTTTTGCCTTTTGTTCATCATTACATGCTTAAATATTTTACCTAATACATATTCATAGAAAAGTTATTGACTGTTGATTCTAAATTCTAACCCCTTCGAACTATAACATTTGCATGAATATTTTTACTTTTTACGGATGTATAGTTTGGTAATGGCCTTAACTTTGAAAAATTTAGTTGCTAATATTTCTGATCATGTTGCTGTGCACTGTATACTTTGTACTGTATAACGAAAATTTTCCTAAGGTCTTCCATGACACTTATATATTATGAATGCGTAATTTTCTACAAAGTGAAAATGCGTACATGTGCAGCAATGTAACATGTAACATGTATTCAGTATTCATACACATACATCGAATCTGATACATTTATTTTGTTTTGTAAAATAAGGCTAAAATGAAATGCCTTGTAAATAAATATTATGTAAACCTATACATTATTTAAGTTAAGGAATATGATAAAGATATGTATATCCCATATTCAATATTATGTGATGATTATGAAGGGATTGGGACAAGTTGCAATAATTTTGTACAAATTCTATGCCTATTTTCCTTGCTTTTTACCATTTGCATAGAATAATATAAAACAGAAGAATATAGAATACTTAAGTTAGCCAAGGAAAATCCCTGAAAATTCGATGTTGTTTATACATGATCGAAGAAGGGAAATTGCATTGTGGACAATCAAAACGATCAATACAAAGAAAAATCAAGAATTTTTCTAGTATGATTTTCTTTATGAATCAATCTACATATATATGTATTTGTAGATAGCATCTTTTCTCTGGTCTTTCTGTCAACCAAGTTATTATCATATCTTTTTGTGGTTCATTTCCACTCATGAGAAAAGAATATTTAGCAGTGTTTTGGGTTTTCTTTGAAAAATTAGCTCAGAGATTTACCAGTTGCCAGTATGTATGATAATGAAATGAGAAAATGAAACCTTGAATGTTTATATAGTTTTAATCTTGGCATTGGAATTGAATGGAGAAGGTGTGGAAGTGTATAATTGTTGAATGTATGTTAATTAATGTAATTTTAATAGTATATAATATGATCTTTATTATGGAGTACTTTAAAATTTTAAGATATTTAAGACAAAATATTATACTTTATACTGTATCATAGTGTTGAACAGACAAATGTGTAAATCACTATAATTGAGGTCAGGCTAGTCACACTTGTACATTTTCGAGGCTTCTCTGCATATTTTTTTGTGCAAGAGAGGTTAAAATGCAAGACAAAATACGTAACAAAATAATCTATATAAGTTTACATATTTTAATCTTTATTCTTTATTATTATTCTACATAATGTTATTATTATTTATTATTTATTATACAAAATATTGTACATACTAAATATATTATACATGAATAAAGTTCAGTTTCATGCCATAAACTCGTATGTTTTATGTTGTGTGTTTCATCCTTTTTACGGGATTATCAATTATTTGAAATTAAACTTGCAAAAAAATTTAAAAGTCATCGAATCTACTATTGACATATTTGATTTGCATTTTATATTTTACATGATTATTTCCTTCACAGAATTATTTTACAAAAAAGGTTCCTCGACTTTGTTTTATTCCTTATCTAAATAGGCACAACATATGAGGTTAACCAAATAGCATTTCCAGGAACTTCTGCGGTCACTTGAATGTATTTTCTGTACTAAGTCATTGGATTTTATATTTTATGTCATGTTTTGATGTTTTGAATTCGGATTTCTTGTGAAATAATATTTTATTCAAAAGTTAATAATATTTTTGGGCGGAATCAAATAGCACTGGGTAAAATGTAAAACAACATTTTGACTTTTGTAAAAATTATTACCTGTAATCTGCAAGAATTAGAAAAATTCTTAACTTTTCAAACGGAGAATATTAGTTTAATTTGAGGATGTGTTACTGTTAAACATTAAAGTTATGTGTTAGGTATGTGGTCTTCAGCAATTACTGCTCTGGTGTGCTTAGGCGCTGTAATATTATCCATAGTGGTGAGTGAAATCTATAAAATAGTTATCAGTTACCAATACGTTTTATTCAAATTACATACTCCACCTACGAACCACTCTAAAAAAATACATTTAATGCATCTTATTTATGTATCAATGATTTTTGAAACATAGTATGCTCTTTGTAATATTCCATTGGCAAAGCAAATAACCTTGTAGACGTATATATAGATGCGTATTTCCGTGTACATTGTAAATATTGTAATATTATGATCATGTTGATACACAATACACACATAATGCGTGACTAACTACTAACTGCGTGTTGTCTTGACGTTTGTATATTATTTTGTATAATGTGGTAGATCTTTTGCCTTTGTAAAACGGGGTACCAAGTTTGCAAATCATCAAATTTTGATCAACGTAAGTATTTTTGTCTCTCTTGAAAACCCCATTTATTTGCTATTTTTTTTGTAGTGACTGTCAAAGATTTTATGAAATTTTTCAGCTCCTAGCTTATGGATATCAACAGTTACCGCGAGGATGAAAGGTGCAGAATCTACGGAACAGATATGCAGTAGTAGTTTCCAGAATGATTTATCAATCCCTAATCATGGATCAATCCTAGATGAAATTTTCGTAGAGCCAATTGTAGAAATACATCAGACTAGAACGTTCAGCAGTTATGAGAGACATTTGGTGTGAGTTGTGAAATATCAAGATCAATAAAATAAAGTATTTGCTCTAAGCTCCACATAATTTGTCTGAATTGGAAGCTCAGTAAGCTCAAGAATAATGTGTTTTTGAATAAATGATTAATAAGATACTTGTATTTTACAATACGAAAAATTGTTTCTTTTTTTTTGTAGTTTTTTCCACTTTTTGCAGAAGAGGTTTAAAAATTTATTTCTGATAAAAAATACTTGATAAATTCATGATTCATAAAACACAGTTTAAAACAATTTAAAAATAGTAAAAATGGTATACATATATTTGAAACGTTGACATTCAGCTTTGGGAGGTATTCTCTCAGTACAATAATAATAATACTCTATTGCTTAAAAGTATGTGATTTCACTTTCCTTGGTTTCTGGTCCGGTGATATCAGTTACTTCGAGGGTGCTGGTCCATGGTTGTTCGAAAATTCTCATGTGCCAAATTTGATCAGCACTAAGTACTTTGACGAAATAGTTTGTGCCTGTAACAAAGATTGATTCATTAATAGATTTATTTGTATCAACTGAATTCTGTGATTTGTTCATGATTTACTTTCAACATTGATCTTTTTAGTCTTAATAACTTAATAATTAAAATACGTATCTCACCAGCGACAGTTTGTGTTTTGTATGAAAGAACTTCAATGGTGTCAGATTTCTTGCAGGTGGCTGGAGCCTTTGTCCCGGATGAACCAGCTAATTTAGCACAGACTTTGGTATTGAATTGACTTTTCAATGAGGTAACTAATCCTTTGACTTTTTCATCGGCAGGCTGAGAAGCTCCCAAACCTCCAGCAACTGGTTTCCCATCATCATTTCCTTGCTAGAAAAAATAATAAAGTCGTTTTAATAAAACTCTATAAACTAGCGATTCGACATTTCACATTCGGAAATTCGAATTTCGAAACAGAGGAAAATAAAATAATCCCAAGTATTTTGTTCAATTTGTCAAATATTTAGGAAAATTTCAATGTTTTGTACATTGTCAACTCTACCATTGTAATCTATAGATTCTAGATTAATGAATGTCAAACAATGTACATAGTTTAGTGTAAAAAAATATTAAAAATCCGAAAAGAATCAACTTACCACAGTCGACATGACGCAGACCAAGAGAAGAGCAGCGAAAAGGACTAATTTTGCCATACTCTGTGAATCAATTTCAAAAGTTCCTCTTATTTATAAACATTGACTTATTTACATCCTTGAAGCTTCCACCATGTAATATTATTCTATCATGTTTTTACGTCTAACGTGATACACATCTAACGTTTTTTACAAGCCACAAACTACAATATACTAACTACACAATATTGATAACCTATCTCCGTATACACCATACACAATACACACCATGATATACACGGCGTACGAGGTATAAATTATACTTACGTTAGTTAAAAGTGTTTGCGGTTTTCTGTTTCTGATGATTTATTTCTCTGCACCTTTCAGCCGGTTGAATGTCGAAAGCAAACTGGAAGTCAACCAAAAATATTCCGGTCCATTAATACTCACATGCATGAATAATGATCCTCATTATTGTTATTATTATTTTTGTTGATTGAGAATGTGTGTGTGTGTGTGTGTGTAAGTGAGTCATCACAAGTGTACAGTATAATTACTAATGTGTATATTTAAACTGTGTGTATGTGCGTGTTTGTCAAAATTTAAACCTATAATGTATGTACGTATTTGTACGTCGAAAAATAGAGTGCACGTACACGTATCTAAGCTGAAGCTGAAAATCCCCATCCCCATCACGTCATAATATACACACGAACAAATAACCATTTTAAAAGTAATAATAATTAAAGTAGAAAATCACACGATTATTCTATGAATAGGCCGTGTAAATGGTAAATGAGGCTTTTCAGACACAACAATATTGAGTGCGGAATACTAATACAGTATTTATATGTAATAATTTATTCGTAACTTACTTGAATTTTGAATTGCAAATTAAAAAATCAAATTAAAAACCGTATATTATAATAGACATACAAAATACAGTATTATGTTTTCAACAAACTTTATGTATTGAAATATGGATATTATTATTCATTCTAGCTGTTATGTATTGTGTATTACGTATTAAATTTATTACGTATGCTAAGAAAAGTAAATAATAAAGTTTGCAGCTGTTACTCTGTCTATATACTATGTATAATGTATATATACAATGTTTGTGTATCTGTAATCTATAGGATGATATGGAATATGGAAAGTGAAACAAATCGCAAGTAGTAAGTATTATGTATAATGTATAATTTTCTAAGTTGTATTTAACATACCTTTTAGTTCCAGCTAAATGCTTAAAAATTTCTAAGCACTACTACACAGACAAAAGTCAGAATCAGGACTGCTCAGAAATTCTAAAAAGCAGACAACTAAATAGCAAAAATTATGCTTCTTTACTCTGAACTCTTTATATAAAAAACATAACAATTGCCTGTCGGCAGTGTAAGTACTCTTTACAAATTTACACACAGCCAGATTTAGAGTACAGGATACACATATCACATTGTACATCTTCCTTCTAGAATCTAGAATCTAGAGTCCTCCAAGTACATACTCATCCATTATGTATTATTTACATATTACGTTACAGGTTGACTTTTAAATAAATTTTCCATAGGGTATGTAAGTTGTAAGTAGATGATAGAAGAGGACGAGTGAACTTTTTTTTCCTAGCCTTGACAACAGCGAATGCATTGAGGACTTCACCATCATCATCATCATCGTGCTAAATGCTAAATAAGTAAAGAGTGAATCTTATTTATTCCCCTTTGTGTACACATTTGTATGCATATTTATAATTCGTGAGCTGTGACCGACACAAAGTCAAAGTTTTTTTATGCGTGCCTCCAGCTAAATGCTAAGTACTCTAAACTCTAAACCTCTGAAACCCCTCATGCCTCATGTTAATAGTTAATACCAATGGCTCATTATCATGCTTGACATAAGCGCAATTAGTTTCAAAGTACATAAAACATAAAATGTTGATATCTAACGAATCATCTACATTTTTTTTCATTTCATTTGCTATGTAAATCGTTTTTACTTTTTACCTTTTATAAAATCTAGTATTTACATTTTGCATTTTGTATATTTACATGATGCTGTTTCATTTTTAAAATTGCATGCTCATGTTGTGATATAGCATTGTTATCATCAGTTCAAAATCTGCAATATACCGATCATCGACCATTTGATGCTTCCCCGTTTTTTATATACACAATGCACAAGCTCAATTTGCATGAAATATGCAAAGTAGCATTTAGTATTTATTTCCATGTACAATGTACAATGCACAATCCCCATGAGTGGACATAAACTACCAATAGAAACGGCAAAATGGATTGTTATACAATATACAAGCTGATACATGGATGAAAAATGAACAATAAGAGCAATGATGATTGACGGCAGTCTTTTGATTGTAAATTGTAAATTGTAATGCGTTGCTAAAAATAGATACATACATAATATATTATGCGTGTAAAAGTCAACGTTTCATCGTTTAAATTGTGAATAGTTGTCTTCCATTCTCAATTCTCAATACATAATACATACTCCATGCTCCATGCATGGATTTAAAATCAAAAACCACACATTTCCATGCAATCTACAATAATATACGTTACATGTTACCTGTTGTATTGAAATGGAAATGGAAACTACAGGTGCAGAATTGGAGGACTAAAAATTCGATACACACTTTGAACTTTGAACGTAGCATTTGTTCCCGTCTTTCTGAGAATCGTTGAGAGTTGAGACGAAACGGCTGAAAGTGTTTAGATTTTAGATATCTATGTTTATTCAGTGTATTGTATGTACAATGTACATTGTACACATAGTATGAAGTACGTCGTAGTAATAATAATAATATAATGGGGAATTATTTACATGGATAACTAAAACGTGTATATATTTGTTATTTATTATTTACTCTTTTCATACAGCAGTTTCAATCGAGGTTAAATAACAACTCTCTACTCTACGAAACAAAAATTTACCAGCAGTAAATGATGATGAGTGAACAGCATGGTCATTTGTTGGCACATGCACATAATTTTTTTAATTTTACTCTCATTTCTCATTTGAAGCTTAAACTCGAATTTTTTGATTCAACCCACAAGTACTAATTGGATGTTGATATGTACATACTCAATACTGCTTTTTCGTAATATGCATTCAAAATTGCACAGTTTTTATAATTTTTTTGCTTCAGTGTGTGTGTGCTATGAAATAAAATCCAATTCACTAGAATCTAGAATAATCTAGAATATACAATGCACAAAATGTACATTGCAAATTTTTGAATCAAGATCGTTATCACAGATCAGAGTACGTAGATGTATTTCAGCATCAAAATCAAAAGTGATCAGGGGCTATTGCTAGAGTTTAGAGTCTAGAGTCTTTTGACTTCTACATGACTTTGCAGTTTGCAGATGGATGATGTTGATGACTGTAGTTTGTATTGTGATACTCGATACAATAAAATCCTCATCACAGATTTAAAACCAAACGTCAATGTACAGTGCACAATGCACAATTTACAATGTACTAGATCGTATTTTTTCACAGAGTTGGTTGGACTTTTTTCCCACTAAATACACTGCATGTGGCCATACACATGTAATGTACTGTGTATTCAATGAATACTATTCATGTAGTAGTTCAATGCTATCTTGTATAAAAAATTTCACAGAGAAGAGTTCAAGCGATGAGCTGAAATCTGAAATCTGAAATAGACACAGAACGTGATGAAGTATTGTGTACTGTGGTTTTGTGATACATAATACATGATATATGATGCATGATGGAAATAGACACCGAGATGAATGCAATGAAGATTTAGGTCTGGAATCTGGATAGATTACAGGAAAATAAATCTGATTATTTTATTGAAAACCCCTACGACAACACTACAGTATAGATTAAAAAAACTACAGAGATCGTTATTACATTATTTACCTTATTTATGCCTAATATTTTTTGTATTGTCAATTGTCAGCTATGCTTTGTCATTTGTTCTGTTCTCTGTTCTGCCTGTGTATAATGCACGCTCAATGCTCAATACAATATTAAATATTATATACTTATGCTTTACACCGCACTGGAACCTGGAACGTTCCGCATCTTTGTTCTTTTGTCTTGTAGTCTGTTTTCGACAATGTGTCACCGTCAAGGCTCAGAAAAAGTAGAAATTGTATGTGCAAGGACAAACTACTTATAAAAGTAAATGTTTATGGTTTTACTTTTTACGTGTCCCCATATTTATATGCTGTTTCTGTTCACCAATTTTTCCATCTCTTTCCTCTTTCTCTGGAAACTTTCGACTTTCAACGTTTCCTCTTTTACTTTTGTAATCTTCATAAGATAATCCTTCCAGTAAACGACGCAATTTTCATGCACGCTGCCGCCTACGCTTATATTTATGTAGTATGCACATTGCACATTAACATATGACATACACATTTGAAATACATTTTAAATCATCATAATAACATGTGATCAATGCTAAAACTGTGAAGCAATAATTTGATACATGAAACATGAAATTATTTGGTGCAGAGAAGCATTCAGAAATAAACAAAAAATCTTTGAATTGAAAGCAAGATGCAACATTTAGACAAAATGAACATGAAAAATAAAAAACAAGAGTACGTGATATTTCTCGGTACATTTTTTGGTGCACAATTGCTCCTATTATGGACATCTTATAAAGCTAAAATATTTTACACAACAGAAGACTGATTTTTGGCTGATGTCCAAAGTCCAAACTCCAAACTCCAAACATCAAATAGCAAATAAACAAACTACAAAACACAATGATGTGCCTAAACATTTTTTTTTCTTTGTTTAATTTTATTCAGTTTCACTCTGCTGCAAACCCGAATCACAGTAGTTGTTTCCTCTATAAAATTTAAATATTTTACTACTACTGATCAGTAAAAGTGTCCGAAGTACGCTGGTTCAGGAACTTTATTCAATTTCATTTTCTCTTCTGTTTCTGCTTCATCTCCTATTTCTATGTTTGACTTGCTGGCGGTAGGAGTTTCGGAAGATGACATTAATACAGGAGACAAAGTAGTTGTTGCTAAACAATTTTAAATCATGAAATTTTACTTGTAATTTTACCATGCACTTACTTGAAAACATTTTTAGAAACCAATTTTGTAAAACTAAAAGACAAGAACTCACTGGCATTTATAACATTTGTAGTTGTACAGGACATCCAGTCAGTCCTTACGCATTTGCATGTCGTTGTATCATTATGTCGGTACTCTTTAGCGAATAGGGAGCGGAAAAAGGTACAAGAGCTATTCGCTAGTGAATCAAGAACAAAATTTACAGACATTGATGATGAGTTAATTCAGTTTCCTTGTAGAGTGAATAAAAATTAAAAGTACGATTTAATTAAAATGTAGCTCACAATATTCTCGAATAAAAATATCTTGATCAGTTTCCAGCTGCTCCCAAAAATTAAAAATTGAGCTGCTCCTTGCAAGTGTAAATGTAAATGACAGAACCACTACAACGAAAACAAAACTGATTTCCCGGTGAATCATGATGATGATCGAGAGTCGATTGAGAAGGATACTTTCTACTGCAACGAAAAAATTCTCATGTATTATGTAAGACACGCTAAACAATGATGAACTCAGATTGTGACAGTGGATGGACAACGAAGGGGAAATGGCAACATGGAACATGGATAACCCTACAGGAATAACATTTTTGCTCAGCAACAAAATTCAACATTCGGTGTTTTTTTTATGTGCATATACTTGATCTCGACGTTGTGTTTTTTCCATCATTTTGATGCTTATTTTCGTGTATTTATAAGCAATAAATAACGTTTCTGATCTGTAAAATAAACACAATGTTGGGCAGTTAGTGGTTTAGATATTGACAATATTAACCTTCTAACATTCGTTGAATTTTATGTTCTCAATTCTCATGTATCAGTTTTTATGCTTCCAGAAATGCAAGAATAACAAAATATTCCAGAGTACTTAACTATTAAATGAGTCAAAAATAAGTATCCATGCATTTTTACAAATATACGTTTTTGGACGAAAACCACACCGACGTGACACATCCTTTGTATCAGGTGCATGTACTAAATATGTGCTAAATATCTACTGTGTGTAAAATGTACACAGTGAAAACATGAAATCATTGAGAACACGAAAAAAAAATTTGAAGAGAGGAGAAAGTGATAATATTTTATTCACGAAATAAAATGTACCAAGTACCAAGTACCAAGTACATAAGTTGTCATGGTTACTGATTCCAAGCGATACGATGGACTTTAGACTTTAGACTTTAGACTGAGAAATGAGATATAAAATGACTACCACGCCTACAGCCTGTATTCTATTCTATATAGTCTATTGTATATTCTGTATTCTGTACTCTGTACCATTTTTCCCATTCAGTTTTCAAACTTTTTGAACTTCTAAAGTCTGAAGTCTGAAGGTAAATTTAGAACAAAACAAGAAATTTTAGTCCAACATTTGATCTCAAAGAGAAAGGTCATAAAACCTCCTCATTTGTCATCTTTATTCCTTCTTTTTTAACTAAATTGTTTCCAAATTCCAAATTTTCAAGTGATCTTCACGTAGTTTCTTATCCCTTTTCTCTTTAACGAGAAAAATGTCTTTCTTCGGCATATTTGGTGGAGGCAAGGATGATGACAAAAACTGTGATTGCAACAAAGTGTTGAAGGACCATTTGAAAAAGTACAACCATACATTTCCTATTATAAAATATTGAATATACATAGTCGCAAGTCTCGAAATGCATTTTTTCAATTCTAAATTTTCCCATTTTTTAATGTAGGTGCGCTGGATACGGACAAAGACCTCCAGTGGTTGAAGGTTGTTCATCTGGAAAGGATGCTTGTGATGATCTTTCAGGGCCCCCAACTTGTAAAGGGAAAACTGAAGCTCCAAAATGTTGTCCAGTAACAAAGTTCAATAAACCCAAGTTGTTTGTACCAAAATGCACTGTTCCAGTGAGTTACACTGAAAACTTTAAAATGTTGCTAAGATTTAACATTATATTTATCATGTTTTTTGTTTTATCCGCTTCTATCATCATATTTCCCTCCATACTATGAGTTCAATCAGTGCAATAAGTAATAAGTACGATTGTATCGAATATGCACGCATATCAAGTGCCAATAATGACAATTGGTTATAATTTACAATCAATAATTTGTTTTTAAACAGCCGACAGCAACATTCAAGTGTCCAGCCTCAAGTTGCGATGCAGTTTGTGATGACACGTCCGCAAAACCTGTCAACAAGAAGCCTGATTGTGTCCCTAGTAAAGGCCAGAGTAAACCACCTGTTGCAGATGCTCCTAAAAGTAAAAACAATGGTAGTTGTGGTGGTACTGGAAGTAACGGCAGTGGAAGCGGCAGTGGCAGTGGGAAAAATGGTAGCGGAAGTGGAAGTGATAATGATTGTGAACCCCGTCCATTGCAAATGGTTAATTATTAATTATTAATTTTTCATTTATTATATTGCTGATACATATATTGCAAATTGCATTGTTGTTTTCGGACCCTATTCATTTTATCACATACGGCTGAATAACTGACTAATTTTCGAACTTTTATTTACAGTAAATGAGCGCCCCTCTAATAAAAATGTCTAAAACAAATCTCCACATTCAACACGCTTCAGTGAAACATCAAAACTACTCCAAAGGAAATTCGTAGTGTATCTGAAATCTGAACTATGGCTATAAATATCGCACTAATTCTTTCTATTCACTATTCACCATTCACTATTAATTAACCATTGAAATCTGGAAATAAATTTCTAGTACAAAGTACAATAAACAGTAAAGTAACCATAAATATTTTGAATTTATTTCTCATGCTTCAGCACCATTTATTTTAGGCATTATTAGAGTTACATACTGGATTGCTTTGAAGCTACAAAAATTTTGATGATTCGCATCAACGTTTACAGTTTTTTGTTTTTTAATTGGTTATGATTGGGAAATTTGGTAATTGAGCTTTTTAACGTTAAATGATACACATGGTTAGTTAGAAGGCAAAACGCAACTTTATAAATAATGTTTTTAAATAATTACCAATTACCAAAACTCAAGTAAAAACTAAATATTATGTAATAATTTAAGATTTAATATTACAACGTTGTTTAGCATGAACAGTTCAGGATAACTAGTAAAATAAAAAATACAGTACTGGTACATAACATCTAATAAATCTCATCGAGTATATTATGTACAAAACATAAAACTAATATCGTTACTACTTCATACTTAATAATTAATAACTAAAACTACAAAATTCGTTTCAAATACTAAAAAAAATGCGTGGATAATGAATATCGAAAAAAGTCTTTGAGGGACAAAATCGTCGTTATAAATTTATGGGGACTGGAGAGAAATGGCACAAACTTAATAAACAATAAGTACTAATAATAGTTGTAAGTAAATAAAATATAATAATATTTATAAGGACTGTAACATAACATTGACTAACAACTAACAATAAAAAATATAAATTATACAGGTATTAAAATCAACAATAAATTATCTATTAGAATCAGGTTAGATGACTGCATCAAGAAAATGCTTCTTTTTTTATACAAGCGCTTGTTAAAAAGATCAAAAACGAAATAATCTTCTACATATTATGTTGCTGTATTCTCTTAGACTTCGCAGCAGTAGTTGCCCGGGAACCACCCACTTCCGAAATCCCCAGTTTTCTTATTCCCATAATACCAACCATCCTTTTTCATATTACAAACAGAAACTTGTAGTAAATCTCCAACATCGAAGGATAATTCGTCATCCCTACTAGCTTCGTACGGAAATATTGCTTCCAGTGTTTTCACTTCGTCTTTCGAAGAAGAAGGGGGACCATTTTTTAAACTTTCTATTTTAGTTTTCCAACGTTGTACTTCTGATTGTGTTCTAGCACCCAAGAACTAAAAATAAATCAAAATAATGACAATCCAATCCGTTCAATTATTACAATTGCACAATATAGCTGTAAATCTAAATTCAAAGCATCAAAAGTTTAAAAGGTAAATTCTTATTGTAGATAAATTTTTGATACATTATTTTTGAATACTTACATAAACAGTTTCTTTCTTGTTAAAATGTAGCATAAAATAATGAGTAAAATCCTTGGAGAGGCCTTCGATGCTAGGTAGGACTTTGATATTTGACTCGGTGGATGCTGATACGTCGACAAACTCAAACTTTCCAGAGCTACCAAACAAAAGGGTTAGAAGATATATATTAATGGCGTACTTTCATGATTTTTTTAGTGCATTACACAGTGCGTGCTGTATTATGTATTCCACATGTTGCACACAATACAAAGGTTTAAACTTGACATGTATTATAGTTTTTTATATTATATAGTTACCTTTTCTTTTTAGCTACTATCAATTGATTAGTGAAAAGGATCAACCAATAAAATGTTCTCTTGGATTTTCTAAAAGTCCAATTGATTTGAGCTCCTCCACTCGTTCCATTCTGGTCAAATGGATTTTTGAGAAAGTCTCCTTTTAAAATAAATTGTCCTAGTGGTCCAGTAAGTTTCATTCCTCGTGGAAAATCAATCTTTTCAATGATGGCTGCTGTTTCCTCAGCATCTTGACTTTCTCTAGCACTTTCATTACAGTCAATCACAAGCTAAAAGTACAAAAAAGGTTACAAATATTTACATTTTGAATTTTGAGGTATATTGGCTTCATTACTTAATTCTTATTGAATTTGAAATGTTAGACTAAAAAGTGTCACCGTATAACCGGAAAAAAGAATGGATTCTTACATTTGTGAGGGTTTTTAGTGCTTCTTCACAATGTGCTTTCTCTTTCAGTGGTTGTGTTCTCTGTATTACAGCATTGACTAATAGCGGGAGACGAGTTATTCTTTGCATAGGCAGCATTAAAAATGAGTCCATCCTCAGTAATTGACATTTTGGATTCTCTTCAATGCTCTTGACAACACTCACAAACTCATCATTTGTAAGCCTTCAAATTTCAAATACAGAATTAAAAACAAATTAAATTAATACGAAAATTCAATAAATACATGCGCCAACATAACTCTTTCATCAATCATCATTGTCTATTGTCTGTATAATATAATCAATAACCATTAGTAAGTTTTAAAAAGTATTAATGTACAAGAAATAAAAAAGTTATAAATTTACCGTAGCCTTTGTAAAGTCCTATCTTGATGAGGTTTATTTCTACAGTACTCTTTATACACTTGGAATTTTGTCAAAGCAAATTCATTGATGACTTCTCCAATTTCATTTATATACCAACTTTCTTCCCATTTTTTGAGTAATTCATTCAAAAATGCTTGTGAGCATTCTTTGACTTCAATTATATTTCCACACATGTACTTCATTTCATCTAAGCTCAAAACTGCTTGAAGCTCATGAGATTCATAGAAGAGAGTAATGAGAACGTCTAGGGACTTTAAATATGAAACTTCAGAAGTTAGGATTTCAAAAATGGCTTCCTGTAGTTGTTTCTGCTTATCCGATAAAATTCCCAAGATCCCTATTTCAATCAAAACAACAATAATCAACAATCAGTAAAATCAAACTCAAAAATAGATTTTTTTTAATAGTATCATGTTATCATCAATTGCAAATTGTTCCAATTTTATAGCTTCTATTATAATACACTTACCAGAACTGATGACTTCAGGTAATTCACACCACAAGGTACGTTGACCAACTCGAGGTACTAACAAATCAAACGTCAGGCCTAAATTCTTTGGAATGACTGGCTGGTAATCGTCTTCCGGCTATATAGACAGAAATAGAGCATAAATAAGGTATGAAAAAATGTACCCGAAATAAATAAAAAACTGAAGTTGTAAAAAATATATTGTCATATTTTGAGAAATTACCTTTAGAGAAATTCCGTATGTGTAATATTGATAGAGTGGCTCTTCTTCTCCAGAATAAATTGGTTGCACAGTAGCAACAAAATTACGAATCAAGTCATCTGAATCATAAAAGTCCGAGTCTTCATAATCATCATAATCATTTTCATCATTTCTATGATTTTGTGACTGTTGTCCATAGAGGGAATCATTTCGATCACTAATGGATTTTTGCCTACTACTACTACTGAAATAATTTGAGGTTAAACTAGGATGTGCAGGAGAATTTGAAATATTGGAATAGATTGGCTGGTCATCATGAATATCCCTTTCATTCTCCATGTTCTTACTACTACTACTATTATACGATGATGGTTGTTGACTGTATTTATTATCAAATTCTAAACTCTTCAGTTTTCCACTCATATTATTATTCAATGGTGGCAAATCTGGAGCTATAGCGGTTGATATTTTTTGTTGCGGAGGAGTAGACGAAACAGAAGTAATAGTAGGAGGTGGTGGAGGTGCTATGTTTGGCCTTGAAATAGATCTTTGTCCTTTATGTAAATGAATTTCACCCGTCGTACTCCCATTGAGACTTCCACTCCTCTTATGATTATTTCCATTGACATTACGAGCATAGATTCGATTATAACTATTTCCATGAATATCACTGCTGGAACAAGTAGATGAGGCTGAAGACGAGGATTGAACTTGTCCAGGGGATGAAACTCTTCTAACTCCACCATCACCTTGAGGATCAATATCAAAACTTGTTCTTGACGTTCTTCTAATGGATAATAATTTTTTAGCTATCTTTCTTCCTGCTGTCTTTGCTATGGAGGAAAATTTAGTGGGTAACTCGGTGGAGGACAAACTATTGGAAACTATAGAGGATAATTTAGAATTGGATGGAGGAGGACGTGGTAGTGTCTTGTTATTGTAATTAACATTGTAATTGGAGCTTGGACTTGTACAGGAATTTCCAGAGTAGATAGAGGAAGAAGTTTGATCAAAACTGGAGTTAGATCCATTGTAATTGGATTCATTCTCATTATTAAAGATGGTCGGCGAGGATTCGTTTGTGAGTGTAGTTGACTTTAAAGAGGAACCAGCGCCATAAACGGGTTCTGAGTATAAAGATTCTTCATAGGGTGACTGAGACGATGATGGGGGTGGTAGACATGAGGACAATAACAATGGCGTGTCTTCATCTGTAAATCAACAGAAAAAACAATCGTCTCAAATTATTTCATGTATTATTTAATTCATTCCTTCGTAATAGTTGACCATTTTTGTCATTTGTTGTATGTTTTTACTGTCTACAGTGTCTACATAATACTACCTTGATTACAGTTTACACCACACTCTACACGCTATGCATAATACATACATTATAAACAGAAATAAATAATGCTATCAATTATCATGTTTGCTCTACACATGTACATTCTGGTTTATAGTTTCTACCTCGATTACAATATAATATTTAATATTTTGTACCTCCTATTTATTATATGTATATGTACATATATTGTATATTATGTGTATATGCATGTATGCAGGACGGTTACATGCATCACGCATCTAACTGCTCAAGTCAAGAGAACACACACACAGATACAGCCAAGATAATTGCAATTAACAGTCCAGCCATTTATCCTTTATACAATAAACAATAAGTTATGCTACATGGTTTGGAATTTGGAAGTTTAAATGCTGCTTTATGGGTTGTCTTTTGATGTACTACACACTACACATTACACACTGTACACATGGCATTTTACAAGAAACATTAAATTGTAAATTGTACTATCAAATACTCATGATGCATGATACCTTTATAAATAACACGTCTATTTTATATCAAAACAAAGATTTATTACCGTTTTTAACTATTTTTATTACGTCATTTATGTCTTTTTTCAGGCTTTACACAAAATACCTGTACCTGCACCTAAATACTTCCACTACAAACTACAGACTACAGACAACAGACAGATTATAGATATAAGAAGAACGATAACAAGAAAATATACATAAATAATATGTCATACTACAACCATGAAAACTTCACTCTACACTTTGCACTCTGTACTACATGTTGTAGGAGCAACTTGATTAAAGAGTAAATTTAGCGAGTACTAATAATAAAAACAATGTTAATATTTTCAAGTCATGTCATGCTGACTGAGCTCGAAAGAGTTGAATATTTGTTTATATAAGTAATGAGTGACTACTATTGCAATTTTCAGTTCTCTCAACTTGAAAATCGCAGATGCATAAAAAGAGTATTCACACTTCACACGTACAAGTACACGTGTGCAAAAACACTCCTCTGTCTGTAACAGTTCTTAATTCTTCTAGCTCTTATTAATTCTAAATCATATGTAAACACATGCAAAATGCAATGGTCAAACAAGAATAGCCTTTTTTAAAGCACTTAGGTCTCAGGTTGTAAAACAGTGTAAGTTGCCTGGTTTTATTGTAAAGTT
Source organism: Sminthurinus aureus (assembly GCA_034698265.1). Classification (NCBI taxonomy): domain Eukaryota; kingdom Metazoa; phylum Arthropoda; class Collembola; order Symphypleona; family Katiannidae; genus Sminthurinus; species Sminthurinus aureus. The sequence continues at coordinate 26,048 of JAQGBH010002042.1, forward strand.
GTATTACTAGTTGCATGTTATTTCACCTATTTGCAAAAAAACTACCAAATTCGATATTTTTAATTTTAGTAAGTCATTTTTTGTCTATCTCAAGATTCGAGAATCAAGACCTACGCTATGCTAAAACAATGTCTGTTTTGCGTATCTTTTATAACAAAAGTTTCTACTGTACATTGCAATTCCTCATTGCCTAATTGTTCTTACATCTTTGATCTCCTTTCATCATATCATTTATGTAAACTTGTGTGGTTTGCTTCCTCATCTTGTACATAAATGCATACCGCTTTCATATTATTAAGTAAAATTTGAAATTTCCTTAAGAACCAGAAAAATTGAACATGTTATAACAACATTCATTCCGCTACTAATTATATTATTATCAAAAAATGCTAAAACAAAATTTAATGCAATCTATACACATGTGCTTTCAAGAGTTTCAATTTTGCTCTTGTAACTTGTATGTAACAAAAACCAGACTTTGTATTGCGTAAAATGCGTAACTTTTTAAAAATACATTGTGTATGTCTACAGTCTACAGTCTGTGTGTCATTGTACCGTAGCATGTATAATATAAAATATAAAGTCGCTTTATTTTAACTACATACCGCAACATAACTTCATTGAATCCGCCATATCATTATATTATTTGATTCAAAGATACTCTGCTAGGTACACTCAAGCAGCTAAAAATACTTTAAACTTTCGCCTGATAAAGTGTTTTTTCTATTTTACATTTTACACATTGAGTCTATAAAATAATCAAGTTTCAAAACACCTTTATCCTACATATTATGTATTGTAAATTGCAAATTGTAACTGTGTACATTGTGTGTGTGGTGTGTGTGTGCATTGTACTTTGTATTCAGACGGTATCCCAGAGCGTAGGGTGAACTTGGAGAATAGTTGGACCTGACTGCCAAATGTGGTCGCTTAGTTGGTTATTACTAGTACTGTACTTTAAAAAATAAATTCTTCACAAAGTTTGGAAATTCCTTATGTATTGCAATGAAATTTTTTACGAATTCCATGGAATTTCATTGGAATTCCTTGAAATATGTAAATAA
>JAQGBH010002043.1:0-27105 GCA_034698265.1 Sminthurinus aureus
TTTCCTCAAAGTTCTCCTCAGTCTCAAACTCAAAATACGTAAAAACTATGACGACCAACATTTTTTTGAGGCTGAGGCTGAGATTGAGGATGAGTAACGAACTAGAATTCGGGCGTAAAAGTATATGACGTTTTATGCATGTATATGCACTGAAAAATTAAGACTGATTGTCTAATCATAATTATTATTGTTATCATTTATTTTTTATTTATATTTTATACTACAATTTTTGATTTGTTTGGGCACGTATAGTTAAAACCAGAGTAGGAGATTCACATTATTTGTTATTTGTGAATCTTCCTTTTGTTCAGAAAATAATATTTACATTATGTACATTTTATATACATTTTGGAGCCGGACCTGGAACCGTTTATTCAGCTGGTGTAGGATTTAGAAACTTGGCTACTTAAGTTTGACGTTAGATGTTAAGAACGAGATGTAATTTTTCCCTGTTGTTTTATGTGTTCTAAATTTTTATGAAAGAGTTACATTTTGTGAGCTGTCACTTTTCTAGGATTGGAATTATGAAATTAAAATGGTTACGTGAACTGGTGATGAACAGAATAGTAAGAGGAGACCACCTCTTCAGCCCAAGGGAACTTGATCCGTAATTCGGATGGTGATGAAGATGCATGCTACATGTGTTGCCTTACCTTGTGTCAAGTTCTCCTCATGCTTAGTTTCTTCGCTCCTAGTTAATTTTTTCAGTCTTCAAGGATTCTCTTCCGGAGTCCAGATTCCGGACATTTTCAACATTTGGAAATTTGAATTTTACCATGCCATGCGTGTAATTTGTATGGTGTATTGTGTGATATTATATGAGAGGCAATTCAGTTACACAAAACAGAACTGACAGAATCTTCTTTGTATTACTTGCTATAAATTGTAACAATCGGTCATTTTATTCCATTGTAACTCCAAGCCATAAATCATGCATAAAAAAGAATACCATGGGTTTGAACTTTGCAATTTAGCTACTCCTTTACTGCACAAAGAATTTTTCAACATGCTGTCCTTCCAGATTAATCCTGGATCAGGATTTTTTGTTGCATGTTCTGTAATGCTCAATATTCTGACCAGTTCAACAGGTCAGACCAATCCAAGTCCAAGTATTTCAACTTCCGTAGCCGGTTACATCTGTGGACAACAAAGTGCATTTCAAGAATCAGGCCAAATCCAGACCCCACTAAAAGCAAAACCCGACAACGACGACTCGGTTTGCGGTTGGTATCAATGGAAAAAATGCGGTACGTTCGTATTTTGTATAAATTGCACTTTGATTTTTCTGGTTTCTTTTTTCAAGAGTAAAATTAAATGCACCACAGTAACTGTGAAAAGTGACACATTGAACTCTTGAAACAGAACTTGCAAAATCCGAATCATGTCCATCATTTGTACATGAAGCATGTACAGAAACTCAAGTCACAAACACAGGGAAAAAAGGAAAAGGAATCTCTCAAAAGCAAAATCAGTGGAAAAAAGCCGAAGATGAAGAATGTATTCAAACTTTTAATACAAATTTCAAATTTCAGTAGACAATAATTCAATAAAAGCTGTAATAATTTTTTTGTGCGTTGTAAAATGCATAGGCGAAAATTCGACAAAGCTAGGACTCCCAAATCCGCAAATCGTTTTATCCGCAAGCAAATACCCATCCCTTGTGACAATTAAAGCTGGTGATCGATGCAAGGATAAATTATGCACAGGGCTCATTCTGGACAAGAATTGGGTCATCGTGATGAACTCCGGGTGCATGTATAAATGGCTTGATAACAAACATCCAGATTTTATTGAAATTGTTGCTGGCGAAATGAAATTATTCGCCGAGGATGGAACAGAGCAGAGGCGGAAAGTCAAAAAAAATGTTCCACACCCTGGACACAAGTTAGAACACAAAAAATATTGTATACATTTAATTCGGTTTTCAGCTTGTCAAATGTTTTGCACGGTTTCTTTTTGACTTACAGACCAAGAGAACAACACTACTACAAAGACAACATTGGCCTCGTTCGTGTCACCACCCCGTTTGAATTTAACGTAAACGTGCAGCCGATCAATTGGACAGCTATCGAGACCATCGCGTCATCTATCCCAAAGTCAATCCTCACCATTGCGGGTTATACCCTAGCGCAGCCGGAGAAAGAGGAGGAAATTTTACAGAGCAGTCTTATTGAATCATCTCCGTTGGACTATTTTCCAATGGACAAATGCTATGACGAAAAAATGGAGGGCGACGGGGCTCCAAAAGAAACGCTAATTTGTGCCGGTCAATGCCCTTTTGGTGGCGACGAAAAGACACAGCCATTCCGAAATGTTCTCTACGGTCAACTGGATTCAAATTCTCCTCCAGTTCCCATTGGATTGGGCCCGCAAACACATCGTACGAGTTCTCCTTCACATGGCGTATTTGTTAACCTCGCGTCGTACCGTCCTTGGATACAGGAACAAATGAAAGGTCAAGGTCAAAGTGCTGAATCAAACTCCGAATCACGAATTGTACGAGGTGAAGATGCACCTCCGCACAAGTACAAATCCATTGTCAACGTCGAAGAGCTTGGTTCATACGCATGCTCAAGACAATTTTGTGGAGGAACCATCCTAAGTGAAGAATGGTTTGTGACCGCGGCGCATTGTGTTACAGGAGATGACCCGGCTACCCTTCGGGCAATTGTTGGAGACCACGATATTTCAGACAGTAATAAAGATGAACAGGTTGTATCTGCTGTGAAAATCGTTGTCCATAAAGACTATAATGGGTAAGAATGCTGTAAAAAACGTTGGATGCTTTTTTGGAGCATCCTTGTATAACAGCACATTAGACAGAATACAAGACACAAAAGATGACTCATTTCTCTACTCACTGAATTAATGTTATTTATTTTCTTGAACTTTCGGCAGGACAACAAGCGTGAACGACATTGCGGTGGTAAAGGTTTCGCCTCCTTTCAAATTTAACGATAAGGTGCAGAAGGTCACTCTTCCAGACCCTTCTTTTTATCCCGACAGGTGTACGTGTGGATATAATGCACAACGCGTAAAACTGACTATTTTTGCACGTACCGAGAAGAAGTTTAATTTTTATATAATTTGTTTTGACGAGGTTTTATAAAATTGTAGGTATGCTAACGGCAGCCGGTTGGGGATTAGACGAGAAGATTCAAGGTCCATATATTCTCCAACAATTAGAACTTCCTGTAGTATCTGTGAAAGATTGCCAAACCAACTGGGAAGGTGCTCCAGTTCCATCCGTGATTACAGAAAAGCAAATATGTGCTGGGAATGAAACACACGGGATTTGCAAGGGTAATTTTGCTTTTCTGTTATTTATTATTTATTATAGAAATTTTTAACTCCTTGGAGTTTGCATGTAAGCTTTGAGACTAAACATTTCAAATATTTATCAGCAATTTTAAAATGACACGGGTGTTGGTCCTATTAGATTAAAGATGAACTGGCTATTGCACGCGTCCGTCATTAAAATAGCTCATTTTTATTAGTATTTGAAAAGCTTCCATTAAGAACTCTTTTTCTCTTGCAGGGGATAGTGGGGGACCCCTTTACCACATTGACGAATCTGGGGCACAAATTCTTGTTGGAGCGGTATCGTTATGTACGTTTTTTAAGTCCAACTTTCAATCTCAAATCGTCTATAATTCTATACATACATATTATAATGAAATATGAGGTGATTTTTCAAAAAACGATGGAGTAAAATTTTATTGCGTATTGTTCATCTTTCTCAATGAAATTAACAAACCAATCCAATTCCAACCGAAAGTAGGATTTTTTTTGTTCTCAAATCTGATTGGCTGCTTCTCAAATTTCCCCCGTTTTTGAATTTTTTCTCTATTTTGATTTGCTGAAATTGAAAAAAAGAAAATGTTTATCTACGAAAATTGCCAGTACTGAAACAACATGCACGATAAAACTTGGTCTTTCGTTAATCACGAATATGCAACGAGCTTCTTCCTCCGTTCTTCGAAGCACCTAATCGCATGTACTCGAAAAAGTCTAAAAAATCTGTCTTGTATTCTGTCTTTTGCAGTTGGGACAGCCTGCGTACCAAGTGACGCTTGGGAATTTGACCCATATAGTGCTCCTGATCCAGACAAAAAATTCCGACCTGCTGTATTCACGAGAGTGACATCATATCTGGAATGGATACGTAAAAATGCTGAAATGAAGTAGAACTAAAAAAGCCTCAAAAAATTTGACATTATCTCGGAACTCGGAACCCAACTGTCTCAATTGTCAAGCTTTATAAACGAAGTTCGTCCAGTACTTTTGCAGCAGAATAATCTGGCAAACACATACCCAATTGTGCGTTTCCTCTTAACATTTCTTTCTTCTTTGCACTTGCTTGCTTTTTCGTTTTCTATAGGCAGAGAAACAACAAGAGTTATTAAATAAACGTCTTCTATAGATATTTCAAGAACATAAAAAACTTGATTAAAAATGCAATTTTTGAGGTGTTTTAAAGACTTTTTGAAAGTAGCAAGGGCCCTAAGGGGTAAGAACGTCATCTTATTGTGGTCAAGTGATCCTGAATCCTGGCTGTAGCGCAAAATCAAAACCTATGAAAAGTGACAGGAATTCAATCGTTATGGTTTTGTCAGAGGCAAAATTTGCCCCTAACTCAAAATCAACAGGGTTTTTTCAGAATCCTTCTATATAATGATAATGGGGCTACCTGTGCTGTGGAAAGAAGTCCAGCTATTTTGCCACACCAAGGCACTGTACGATAAAGTGCCAATAAAATATGGGAAATTTTTGCTTTTGTAAAAGAATCCACTCAAATTTGACAGAGGAAATGCATTTTGATTACTCCAAATTGACGTTTTTGAACATTGCTCAAGTTAGTGTGTAAGTTTATAAAGATCTTCAACATACATGCAGAACTAGTCAAACAAATCCCTTGTTTAACCGATTTACTGTCAAGCATAAAATAACTTCGAATATGAAAAGTGCTAAGGTGCAGAAGACGATTTTTAAACCCAAAATTTGGGTCACATTTTTGAAATTTCCAAAAACACTTACCGAAATGGAAAATGACCCAGATTTCGGGTTTAAAAATCGGATTTTTTAAATTTAGTGGGTACATTTGGATTCTGCCCACAAAAACCCGTACAAGCTGATTTTGAGTGATTTGTAAACGTTTTTATTTCTTATTCAAAAAAGGTATTTTCCACTTTGTACTGTGTCCTAGCGCTTCCCATGTTCCAAGTTATTTTATGCTTGACAGTTGACAGTATGAAGTGCATGAACTATGAACTAAAACTAAACACTGTTTACTGATACCTAGGCTGCACAGTCAATGGAGAGCCTGTGCTCCAAACGTGATTGATACTGATCCCATGGCTAGGATACCATATAAAGCAATAATGAAGATGAAGCAAATTCGCTGCCTTCCATTTGGTGACAAATTGGTTTATCATTTTAGTCCATACAAAGATGGATCAATGACATTTGATGATTTTATTAACATGTACTCTTTACTGAGTGAACACGGGACAGACGAGTTTAAAATCTTCCTCATTTTCCAACTCTTTGATGATGATGAAGATGGATATTTGAGTTGTGGGGACTGTATCAAAATCATCAAGAGGCTTTTAAAAAATGACTATTTACAAAATGTTGAAATTATCATAGCCTTACAATGGCTTCTAAGAGAGGCAGATATTGATGGAGATGGTAGAGTCAGTTTTGACGAATTTAATCATGTCATTCACAAGTCTCTTTCTTTTCATAAAAATTGGCGTCTCATATGAAGAATAAAGTGTTTTTTTATCGGTAAACTACAACATCCAATATACAAGGGACAGAAAATACATTCTTCTATTCAATTCCGCGAAAAAAGTTCACGTACGACAAAAAATTGTAAAGGCTCGGTTAATTTTCAGATGTATAGAAAGTACAATATGATGATGCGAATGAATTGATAATTATGTACGTAGTAGCATTTAAGTTATGAAGTCTACAAATTTGTTTTAAGTTTTTAGTTTTTAATAAAAAAATAGCATTTTTCTGTATGGTTTTATATGCATTCGTATTTCGTATGCATACGTATGGTGTATTTTTATTTAGTGGAGGAAATTGAGCAGTCAGTGTTTTTATTATGTACTTACTACTTACAGTAAACCTATAGGTATACACACAACGCACGCATTTTTACCTGCTTACACACACTCTATGTTGTCTTTCTATTGCTACTTGTACTCGTGCTTTTAGTCAGTCTATCGCGAGATGTGCAAGGGAGAGCAACACAAAGACGTTCGTTTCGCGTTTTCACATTTCAGGTGGAATACAAACTTTATACTTTATGTCAAGTGAGAAGTGAGTGAATTGTATTTTTTTAAGATTTTAAGTGACAGTTCTGTTATCAGTGATCACTAATCACTTTTGTTGTAAAAACTAGTATGTGGATCATCTTCAGTATTTGAAGAACAAAAGTATATCTAAACTGATAACTAAATGCTTCAACGGCCGTATTCTTGTAGTGATACCGGTGACGGTTTGTTTTATTTTTTTATTTTAGAATTATTGACAATTTGTATATTAAATATTAAATGTGTTTAAACACATAAAGTTCTCTGCCGTCCAACAATTCAGTTAAGTGAAAATAAAACTAACAAAAAAGTGTGAAAACGAGGAAAAGGACAAGAATAAACTGTATTATTTAATAACTATTTATGTCACAGTGAAAGACCAGAGTCAGCAGAAGAATTTGAAATAAAACAGTGTACTAATTTTGAAAATATAGTGAACAATAATTATTAGCAAAAATTCAAGACTAGACAGTAAAACGTATTCATATTTAGACTTCCGGTGGCTATATAGAAAACCACGTGTCCAAAATTGACAGTAACTGAATAATAAATAGTTATTGATTATTGATTGATTGGAGTCAGGCTTTCAAAAAGAGGACTTTTTCCTGCATGCTTCAATATGAGGTAACTTATTACTACTTACTTGTTAAGATTATTATTAAGTTTAACAAGTCTTTTTGCGGTAAATAATAACTAATCTAAATATTATAATAATATACTTAATATTATCATCTTCATGAAATAAGCAAGACTAGAGAGCACATAAAAGCATCAAACTATTATTATTACAAACGACTGAGCATATACATAAACAATAAACAAGATGTATTTAAGAACGAAAGGAGTCATCTTCTCTTCATTTAGTTACAATATTACATTATGCTCATTTGAATTACCTGTTAGAATTATTATGAAAATAAAACAACTACTACGTGCGTACTGTGCATCGCTTATTTATGTTCAACAACTCAGTTTGGTTTGAACAGGAAGAACTTTTTTACACAATACAAAAAATAGATACACTGGATATTATAGAGTCTAGAGTCTAGAGTGTGTCACATAGTGCATGATGCATTATTATTATTATATTACTTATTACTATTACAGTATGCATATAATATATAATATAGCATGTTCACTGTTCAGGATCTATACTCGAGTACGAGTGAACAAAGTAATTTTTTTCTGGAAAATGATGATGATTTACCCTCAGACCGGAAAAAGAAGAAGGGAGCTTATATTAGACTACTGCATGCTGGATGCACAGTGATGTGTGTAAAGTATAAAGAGGGGAGAGAGAGTGACTTTTGTTGTTCCATATAATAATATAATATGTATCAAACAATAATGCGTACATTTTATTTGTGTTACAAAATGAGCATCAGTTTACCTTGGAAAATAAGAGAAGCTGGAAATGGTAGTAGCCATTAGGTATAGGTACTTGATACACTGCTTGGTGTGACAATAAGTATACACTATACACATGGTATGCATAATATGTATTTTATATTGCCCGGCTCGGCTCCAGTAAACAGAGCTAAATAATTCATCATCACGCATTTTGAATTTCGAATATCCCTGTTTTAGCTTCGATCAAATATATTGTATCGTATCACAATGTATTGAAGTATCTATATATGATATAGGTCTAGTTCCTACAATTCAGCACTAGTTAAATTCCAAATGTTTTACTTCGTACTGCTGATATTATTATTATTATTATTACTACTCCCTTTTGTTCCTTCCTCTAAAATGTCTGGAGTCTGGAGATTGAATATACCATACTACGGAAGTCAAAGTAACTTGAAACTCACCCTCTCTACAGCTTTCCATAGCTTGCTTTTTTTTAAAGTAAACAGAACCCTCCTTCTACATTTTAGGTGTACCACACAACATACAAAAAAGCAACCATACTAGTAATTGTAAAACAACTTTTATGCATGCATACATTGTAAACAAAAAACGAAGACTGTTTCTACATATTATTATTATGAAAAGAAAACGGGGTGAATATTATCGGATATCCGATAATAACATCCATAATATGTCTTGAGTGTTCTGTATTCTTTACTCTGTAAACGTTCTTCCTTATTGTTCGGTTACAATCTAAAACGTATGGAGTTATAAATTCTACATGTAGAAAAGTTTATTATTAATAATCAGGTTATCCAAATATTTACTTTGTTGCTTGATGCTTGAACCAAGTAAAATGTAAAATTTATCATGTATTAAATAAGTAAAGGAACTTTGTCGAAAATAGCTGTAGTAGTAACTTCCAAGTAGCAATTTTTTTAATCTGATAAAAATTCGTGATCCTAGATCCGAATTCCTAGTTGCTAGACACTGCGTGGGCGGTTTGTACTTTTTTACCGATGATTTTGATGACAGTCTTGATTTAAGACTGGAGAAAATTGGAAACTAACATGCAAAGTTTAATCAATCACTCATAAAAGATGGACTTTCTTTAAAGTCGTATTAAATCGATCTACACAATTTACACTCTAAATTCTACACTCTACACTCTACATGCATGGACATTCAGTATTCAGTATGCAAACGCTGGTATGCTTTGGTTCATTTACATAATTTCCCTACCTGTCTACCTGTGCTGTGCGTATATTATTTATATATACTTTATGCTAAGTAGAATGCGTGTTAGAGAACAGCTCATTAACATGATTAACATAATTACAAGTGTAAAAAAGTAATTACCCATATAGTGTTAAAGTTAGTACAAGTTTTTATCTATACCATTAGAGTTTTTTCTGGTTAACTGTTATTGACAGAACAAAATCACCAACAATTACTAAAGTTTTATTAGTATTATCCCTAATGAGCTTCCAACTTCCAAAGGTATACGTTATACGTGGATGTTGAAAATACCATGTTCATTTGGCTAAATACTAAATACAGTGCAGTGCAGTAGCCTCTAAGCTCTAAGTTGAGTTCTGTTGGCTTGTTACTTGTTACTTTTGTTACACGTATGTTCAATTTTTAATGTTATTTGTTGTGTTCCTTACACATTACACATATTTGTTTTTATCTAATTATTATAATTTACATGTGGATTCCACACATCGTGGAGTCTATATTGTCTATGTGTATGATATAACACATGGATCATGGTGTAAACAAATTTGTAGTTGTGGTTGAAAACAACATGTTACCAAATCACGGGTGATAATCAGTATTTATAATCTGCATCTTGATTCTTGATGATTGTTCAATGCACTCTGGCCTCCGGCTTTGGATTTGAATTTGGATTTCATAGCAATGACACAAGTCCACTCACATAAGTCATAATTTGTTCAAACGATGATATCTTATAGTAGTGGATTATATAATAATAATAATAATAGTATGTAGTTATGCACTAAAATACAATATTTTAGTCTAAAATATTGTATTATTTACACAATTCAAGCAACAGGCAACCATGTATGTAATATGTAATAGTACATTATAAGATACATCATGTTACAAATTTTGTACACTTTTCGTTGGTTTTCTGCTGAAATGTATTCATTATTCATACTTCATACTCATTGAATGAATGTGTGTAGCTAGTACTGTGTACCTACTACCTACCTGCATATATGATTTATTGTTAACTGATAACATCTTGTTTTGAGCCGAAATCATATGTATGATTTAGTTGAAAGTGTGTTTCTCCAATAGCCATTTTGTTTCCGAATGAGAAAGCATTTGGGTTAGCTAATTTTTGAACCGTACGCATATCATAATGTAAATCATACGCATACATAGCTTGAAGTATCATGTATCGTACATCGTATATCCTATCGTTACACAAAGTGTTGTCTGAAATCTGAAATGTGAATGGCCAGCAGACAAATTCAAATAGGAAAGAAACCTAAATGTATAGCACTGAACCTCAGTAGTTGTACAAATTACAAATTTAGACATATGTTTCATTACAAAGTCCTTTTCTTGACAATAAATTCAATTCTAATCTTCCGCTTGAAAATGATTTGTTTTTGAAATTTCTCACGGAACGGCAAACTACGTTTATTTATGCCTCTAAAGTCTAAAAAATTTCAGGATTCCGCATATTTTATTTGAGCTATCGTTATCACAGCTATATGAAAAAAGTGTAGGCTCGTGTGGCACTTTCTATTATCATAATCTTAGCTGCTTCGAACTTCGAAGCTGCGAAAAAGAATTTGAATTAATGCTATGTAATCACTTACAAGAACAACAAACAACAACAAATTTTGAACGTAATTACTAAAATGCATGATGGCAAATAAAAGATAATGTACAGGAGTGATTGGATGTTTGTTGGACTTGTTTTATGATACCATGAAAACCTCATTTTGACGTCAATGACGCCAATTACGGACTTGTAAAAGGTAAAAGTACAAATACCCGAACAGTCTAAAGTCCAAAGATGTTTTCAGCGTCTGGTGACTGGTCAGTTTGCTGAATATTATCATTGTTATTGTTATTACTCCGGATTTTATAGACAATCCCTGTTCATATAATATAATCTAAAATATAATATGTACATTGTACAATACATTTAAAAAAAAGTTGTTGTTGGTCGTTCTGAATTTCGTTATTTTGCATGATTTATTGTTATTTTATAGCCAAACTATCAATATGTGGTGTATTATCTTTGCTCCATGAGCTTCCGAGATCATCTAATCTGTCTTCAGTGCTAAATCATGCTAATGAGTCTGATTAAATTTTTCCCATTGTATTATAATGACTAAAGAAATTACTCTGCTACTCTGGTACTCTGCATGATGCATGTGATATGTGCTGGTTATTGTTTATTATATAATACGAATTACAATGAGAAAGTAAAATCTATCTCATCACCGTGTAAAAGAAACAAGGAAAAACTGGAATTAGTAGATAGTAGATACTAGATACACTGATGTGTAGTGCTGTTTGTGTGTGTGGAAGTAGACCTGTCCATCCATATTATACATCATACAAATTGTGACAGTACAGCAAGAAGTCCTAACACCTACATTATACATTATACGTACATGCAGTAATTATTACTATCTGTATTCTGCATGGATATGTGCAGAACATTAGAAGTATTATATATATGTATTAAGGATGGAAACTATAAATTATATTCATGTTTTATGATGGTTCCACGATGCATAAAATGCAAAATCTATAGTGTTGTACATATCATATATTATACTCGGCTAGGATCTAGGAAAAATTATCTTTCAAACTTCAAACTACTAACAACTAAAGAAAGGGAAATGGGACTGTACTTGAAAAAATTTGCAGGGAATCAAATCCAATTTAATAGACTATATTATAATATAATATAATATATTATACAACATTACATGAGAATTCAATGAACTCGTTGTCGTAGTTTGTAGATTGTAGTTATAGTCGTATAGATCCTTGTGCTTGTAATTCGTAATCGTACATTTTCACCTAGGTTTTTTAGTTTTTACTTGTTACTTGTTACCCGTTCACTCTTTAATAATTTGAATGAAAGTTGTAAAACGTGTTTCCTTTCCTTGTTTTCCTCTCTTTGTTTTATTTTCATCATTGGATTTGCATTATTGAACTCTCTTGTGATTGCAAATTCTGGTCAATTTTCAAAGATAAATTATATTTTGACAGTATCATCTAATCAAGTTTAATGTATGAATGATGCATGGAAATTTGCCACTACCTTTTTTACTCAAAAAACCGTTCCCACACTCATCTGCTATGACTTGTGCATATATTTATTTATGATGCGTGGATTATGCACACATACATTCTAAAGTCTAAAGTCTAATTTGCAGAGTTTATGTGTTCATGTGTTGTTTGACTTGATGATACATGAGTTTTTTCTATACGCAGAGTGAGTAGTGAGAGTCAAACTTACATCAAATTTTAAATCTCAACTATAAAAATACATAATCACAATCCGATGGTCATTCATATTTCATACTACATGAATCATATATCGCAATGTACACATGAAGTGAAATTGAAAAAGTAGCGAATGTGATGCAATTTTTATTTATTTATTTGTTTAATGGATATTTTCTTTCTATTTTACGTTTTACGTTATTTACCATTTACTATGTTTTTGTTTACTTATTGCTTGTTGCTTGTATAGTATTACTTTAAAAATATTTTAAAGATTACGGCGAAGATGACGATGACGTTTGACGTTCCTGTTGAACAGACAGTAGGAAAAGTAGTGAAAGGATTTTGGATTAAGATTAGGACAGGTTGACACATTGCACATCATAGCGTTTACAGTAACAGTATACAATAGACATGATACGAAACTTCGTAGAAGTCAGCATCTACAATCTACATTATTCTACATAGAAAAAATACGGAAGACACTTTTCTGAATTAAAAAGATAAGCTGTATGGTGTATGGGTTGTGGTGAGTAAATGGTAAATGGTGTAATTGCAATCCAGCTAATTATTATCCTTTGTGATGATTTTTGGTTTTGAAACCAATGTGCAATATACAATGTACATTGTACATAGTTGGAATCTTGAGTTGTATATACATACTCATGCGTCTGTCATAATACTGTTATGCCTCTGTTTTTGTTTTGTTGATATTCATTCTCCATCCCACAAAAATAGAATAGGCTTGGTGGTTCAGCTTAGATGACTGTTATCCACAACGCATAAACTGTCCTTCGTCAAGAAAATGCTTTACAAAATTTGATTGCATTGATAATTCAAAATTCAAATACATAAATGACAGATGGCCACCGAAAGTCTCCATTTTTTCAGCTCAGATTCTCTTTCCAACTAAAATGCCCATCTGGACTTGTACATTATGCATTATGCATAATACTGATGTGTTATTTAAACATTCTTCCCAATTTCAATTCAATTGAAATTTGATATGTTTGCAATGATGTTTGAGTAGGAATTGAGAATTGAGAATACGTAAAAATTGTAAAGAAAGAGTAAATTATTTGCATACAGCACGTTGTTACGTTTCTCATTTTCTATGAATTACCTTCAATCCTCCTCTCGTTTTCACTTTTGCACAACTTGCATAGAAAATTGAAAATTGAAATTATATCATCAAATTTACAAAGTATAAACGATACACTATATACAGGCAAGAACTATCGCTTTTATTTTCTTGTAATTTTTTATTGACATAATATTCTCTCTTTTAAAAACTTCTTAACAGCAAACAGTATGCAAAATAGTCATTTAGAATACCGTAATACTGTGTTATAATTTGATATTTTCTCATAATCTGTACAGCCAGTGATTAGAGATTAGACTAATAAAAGACTGTGAGTTGTGAGTTGTCAAAACTGTCGAGTTCCGTGACGATGGAATATAATAATATACATTTTTAATAGATGGTTCCTGTTCGATGTTTTTCCACAAAGTACAAAGAACAAAGTATGCATATGACATTGACGTGGTCTAATCTTAAATGACATCTATGCTCTATGCAGTCTGCAGTCTGTCACAATTCGCAATCCCAAAGATGAAAAAATCTTCAATAATAAATAATAATAACTTTTATGAAGACAAGTCCGAAACAAACGTAAAAAATAAAAATGAGCAACAAAAGTCGTCATAATCATACAGAAATTGTATAAATAAAAAATGAACGTAGAAAATATTTTGCTTAATATAACTTACAACTACAAGCTTGAAATGTAAAAGTAGTGTTAGAATTTTTAGCATGCCATGCCACATGCACTGTAATTAAATACTAAATAGAATCTCATGTAAAAAATCTTGTGGATCTTTTTTTCGTACCAAATACCAAACCGTCTGCAGTATGTGCAAAGTACATGTGTGTGGATGTGGATGTATGTGATTGTCGATTGTTATGAGCTGAAGGTATTTGGAGTCGTTTGTTGTTTGTATTCGCTAAGTATGAATGAATAGGCTATAATTTATCGTTTCGTGAGTGTATAATGTAAATGGTGGGTAGGTTGTATTATGGGTAGTAGGTAGTAGGTACGCATGTTCAATTTAAGTTACATTAATAGTAATTATTGTGTATTGAACAAAATCACTCAGGTATTAAACATCTCGGAGGCTGGGATGTTCAAATGAAACCCACATGAATTTCCAATAAAATTGACTGCTGACTACTCATGATTGTGTTTTAATGACCAGCTTTTAGATTTTATAAATATTATTATTATTGTAAACGAGTCATAATTGGTTACTGCAAACTGCATCCAATGCTTACTACTGTCGACTGTAAGATCGGTAGCATCATAAGAACTCGAGACTCTATAGACTTTGGACTCTAGATAATAGATACATGCGTACACCAATAAAGTATAAAAATTTTATGATTACATTTATTTGCATGTACCGTCCCCGTCATAATATTATATCGATTGGATTGGATATTTGAATATGTTCATTGATACATAAAAAATGTTCATTAAACATTAAAAAGACATTACAAGGCACTTAATTAGCCTAGATTTTATAGCATGGAGCATGGAGAAAGGTTTCTTTGTTTTTGTGCAAGTCAAGTTTCAAGTCTCTAGTCTGTTAGTACATAAAATGATAACTTGTGATTGTTCTCTATGCTCTGTGCTGTGTTCTGTGTGTACACAGAGAACGAGCCGATTGCCGATGCACTGTGAGAATTAAATGAGAATGAAATGCAGTAAAATTGAGGAAAAAATTACCGATAAAAAGAGAATATAGTAGAGAGAGAGAGAGAGAGATGCTTGAACAATTTGCATTGATGTTTGATGCCTAAACCTCAGCACTCAGGACTTCGCATATATATACGCGTAGATAGTACACAGTACATAGTAGATGGAGTAAATTAGTTCCATGAAGTCAAAAAAGATGTGGTTATTAAAATGAATTAGTCGTATTAAGTATTAGTGAAGTATCATTGGAGACTCACAAAAGAAAATGGAAAGTTGTACATTGTACCTTGTACAGTGTACACACATAAAAACTCAAGAGTACTAGAGTAAAGAGTAAAAAGTATTGTATAAAGTATTCAGCATTCAGTATTCACTGTGTCTCACCACTAACAAATTTACCTGATTTTCGCATGAAAGTTGCATTTATGATTTGAAAAGTACACAACACGATACAAAATACATAATAGGTAAAATATATTATGCACTCTCCTCATTTAGTTTCCAATACAAATACAAATACAAAAAATGCCATCACAATCACCATCAAAACATAGTATGTATATATGCATCTGTATACTTTTCTGTTTGTATTAAATAAATTTTATTCCTTGATCTTTTCATGAGGACAAATGTGCAATTTGTAATGTACATCTTTCTTCTTTCTCTTTGATTGAGTTTCTATGCATAAAAACCACTGTTTTGTTCACATACGTTGTCGGTTGATGGTTGTTGGTTGTCGTTAATATCACGAATCTTATGAGACAAGTTATGATGTATTCAAACATTTATTACCCTTTGATTATCATAGCAGGAGATTCTTTTTTATGTTTGATTTCACTTATTTCAGATGTCAGACCAAGTACGCTAATTATTATTATTATTTGTTGTATCTCATGATCAACATATTCATACATCACACTTAATACTTAATACTAATATAGTAACTTATTATTATTAATAAGTAATAAGTACTCGGATATAATATGCAGAAAGTGTTGTACGGCATGAATAATGAATAATGAAATTCCATCGTTAAAAATCTCATAGCTCACACATCATAGGGTGCTGTTTAAAACCTGATAAAAACTGTTTTTGTGGGAACACAAGGAAATAGGAGCTCAAAAGTCAGTATCAATTTTGATCCGTACTCCACAATTCATACATTGAATTGTCATCGTACAACAATTATACATATCTATGTAACAGTTAACAGTGGATGTAAGTTTGAAGTTTGAACGCATCTTAATTTTTTTTAATACTGTTGTGTTTTGTGTTGTGTGTTGTGTTCAATGACTCGAAGGGAGAAATCACATGTACTTTCATACAAAATGTATAAATGTATTCAGTATTCAGAATTCACATGTGGAAACAGCTGGGCCGTTTTAGTCACAAGGACAATTGAATCACTCAGGCGGACTAAAGCCAAAGCCAACTAAAGCCGTTTTTTCAGACTTGAGATACACAATATGAGAAGATTTGCGGTCTTCTTTATAAATCTATTTGTTGCTATTCGTAAATGGTAAATTGTTACTTTTGTCTCTACCATTTTTCTGTTGTCTACAGTTTGAAGTCTACAATCTACACGTGCTATGTATTATGAGTTTCTTGTACATTGTATACACTGTACTGCATGAAAAAAAAACAAACGTATTCTTGGCTTGTCAATAATGTATAATGTATATATTTTTGGTCCAATTTTATCTTCAAATTGTTATTACAAATTGAATGATGCCGGCATGCACGTATGTGTCTTAAAATTACTTTTTCAGGCGTCGTAACAATCTGTGCAATTTTCATATGGAGTACATACCATAGTATGCCGATTTGTTGAGCTTTAGTTTAGTTTATTGTCATTAGTATTATTATTACGCCCAAGAGTCAAGTTCATCTTGTGTACAAAGAGTATAGAGTGTAAAAAGTGAGGAAATTTGCAATTTCGTAGTCTGAATTACGAATTATGAATTATAAAACTTGACTAAAAAGTAATTCAAATGAGTACATACGAAGAATGTATAACATAGAATTGTTGGTGCATACTGCATACTGCATTCATATTGTACACATTACACATGTATTAATCGATAACGTACTTACGTCTGCCTTCATTCTTCATCACATGAATCATGAATCATGAGTTATTGCTTAGTATTATTACTGACGATGACAGTGAGATTAAAGGTTGAGGTTGCAATTTCAAATTTGTTTGTGTACTTTTTCTGTTTCTTATTCATAATGCAGAATACATAATAAATTGTAAATTATACGGTAGCCATCAGAATTGCGTTAAGAGTTAAGAGTCAAGACTAAGAGGTCTGTGTCCTCAGGTTTTTTATTTGGAATTTATTTATGTTTTTTACAAGGAATTAAACTAGAAGCTAGAAGCCAGAGGCTAATTTTTAGTAAGTACGCAGTGGTGATTATTATTGTATATTGTACATTGTCCGATACGCATGTACTTTGTTTATGTCTGTTGGTACACATATATAATGTACACTCATTAAATTACAATGACCCTTAGTAGAATTTCCTTTTTTTACACACAGATTAAATCACTGGATACTTCCTTAAGACTAAAGACTCGAGACACGTCGCGATTGTAATTGTAATTGATAAAATGTATCTTGATTCATGGTGTACGGTATGGACACGGCTCAACGATTCATTACAGTAATTAAAGCCAATGTTTAATATCGTATCGATTTCAATTTTAAATCCAACAAATCTTTAGTATAAGTAATCAGTAGTAAAAGTCATAAGTTGCTTACTGTTTACCTTTTTTATTTAGAATTTGTATACCATACTCAAATCTCACACTGAAAAGTATATGGTACACAATACACAATGTACAAGCTAATAGCGGATAGCGGAGAATATAATAGTTGTTGTGATTTTCAATCTGCTGATTTTTGAAAAAATGTAGGTAATCGTTCAAGAGTCTGCTCACTGCTCGTGTGTATGTATATGTAATGTACATTTATAGTATTTTGTAAATGTGCGGATGCAGGCAGGCAGGCAGGTAGAGGTAAATTCAGAGTGCGTGTAACCGGAAGTTTTTTTCTCGGCTGGATGCGTTTACTAAAGCAAGATGAAAATGAAAACTAACGGCTTTATACATTTACCAATGAACAATGAGTAATAAATATAAAATATAAACTATAAACGAGTAATGCAAAGGCCAGATTATGGATTATATTGCGTATACCCTAAAAATAATTGACCAGTAATATTTGTACCTTTACCTTGCAAGTGGCGGCAGGATGCAGAGCTTTAATTTTGCTCGTGTGATTACGATAGAGAACAATTTAAATTGTAATTGATATTTTTCACCATTTTCCATTGCTTTACCTATGCCTTATGCCTTATGTATTATTTATCTAAATATATATATGGAATTCAGGAGCTTTTGAGGTGATGGCTTTTATATGTAGTCAATAGTAAAAGTTAAAATGTGACTATTACAGATATAACATCAAATTAAAATTTAAAGTACTCACTATTACCTAAAAAAAGTAAAATGCTTCCATTTCTTTTGTATTGTTATTGAACTTGTCTATGTGCGTGTAATGTGGTGTACATATTACGTATTATGTATCGCAGATAACAAACTCTATATCTAACATGATGTTTTTTGCTGATACATATTTCACTACGTATTACGTACTAGAGACAAAGTACTTATGGTATATGCTGTACGCTGCACATATTGTACATTGTAGATTAGCCAGCGTAAAACAAAAGTCAACAATATTAAACACTACTTATTATTGTCTGATGCAAGTCATTAATCGTAATCGTAATCGTAAGTGTATCTGCGGTTGGATATTATGTTTACTTTTAAAATGAGTTGAAAGAACTATTAACTCTTGCCCCTTTTGAGTAGCGTTTAGAGTTGAGAGTGTAAAGTATAAAGTGTAAAGGTCTAACGGCTCTTCTTCGTTGTTACAAAAACTAAATTCTCTGTACATGTAGTTTCAAGCTACAAGATTATTTAAAATTACAAGTGTGATGTTGTTATTACTTATTACACTGCGATTTTTATCTAACAAAGCTATACACTGTACAATGTTCAATGTACAAGTCCTTTAATTTGTATTTTGTATGATAGGAATTCTTATACAGAAATTTAAATATTTCAAACCAACTTTAGACTTTACATCAATAAATATGTGTAGAGAGTGTAGACAGTTGAATCTATCTTTATGTTAGCTGTACGCGGTAACCAGTCTTAAATAACATAGTAATAATGTAAGTGAGTAGACACTAGATACTAGACACCATTAATAATAAAATGGCTTTATTACATCAAGTTTATTCCACCTCTACTTGACGCATTTAGTTTTATGAGCAGATTTAGAATTTAGACCCTGTTTTAATTGTTCGTATAAATAATAAGTACGTAATACGGCATGAATCACAATTTACTATAATATAATATTACTAGTTGTTATATATATGATGACCATCTCGAATCTCGACTTTGGATTTACGAGACATGCAAATTCATAGTATGTATGTAGAAAATTATTCAACATTCACTTTCATTTCTTTGTTTCTCTGTGCTCTCCGAGATTTATGACTTTGAATGATCAAAAATCCAAAATCCCAAGCGGTCAAAGTTTTTTTTCAAGAATCTTCTCATTTTTGTCGTTTGCGATGATTATTTTATTACTATTACATGCCTATTCAATACCTTTAACATTTGATATTTTATACGGTGTACCTTTTTTACAACTTTACAAGGAAATAATAATAACACCGATTATTTTTACAGACTGAAGGATTTGAAAATGTGTAATAATTGTTCATTACAGAGAATTTTTTAATGAGTTTCGAGTTTTGAAATGGAAACGGTATAAAATTTTAAGAGTCTGATTCAAAAATACAGGAACAAGTGCGGTTGAGAAAGCAATAATAAACGTAATAAATGTAGACTGTAGACTTTTGATTCTTGATTTGTGGAATCATCTTGTCTGGAAGATACACATTATACAGCTTATTACATGCTACATGCTAACATGCTGCATACAAAGGGTGTGACTATTTGTAACAATTCAAAGTCCGTAAAGGAACTCAAACTGCAGAATAGAGAATAGTGAGATGAGGAAAAAGAAAAAAAAGGAAGCGGAATATAGCACTTATAATCCTCATCTTCAACAGTTCTGAAAGTTTTATTGCGAGCATTTTTCTACGCAAGATTGAGATTGAAACACGTGCATCATGTACATGTAGGATTCACAAATACTAAATACTGTTAACTTAAAGACTTGTAAAGTATATAGAATATAGAAGACATTATTTTGTTGATATACATGTATGTATTTTGTAATGTAGTACGTATTATAAAGTACAAAAGAACGCGAAAAACAGAAGATTCCTAATATTTCATGTATTTTGTAAAGTGTACAGTGTACATGTACAGCTATGTAAAAATTTTGTACTACATAACACATAATATTATTATCCAAACAGCGTACATGTGTTTTGTATTATGTATCTATTTCATAATGGTTCCGGCTAAATTTGAACTATATGAACAACATAATATATCACAGGATCATAAAACTAACTGATATTAAGTCAGATGCAAGAGTAGGATGAAGGATGAAGATGACTTCCTCATTGTTTCATGAAGAGAATCTGCATTCTTATAATTTGGTAAATTCTTTCAGCATTTCACCATTTTTATAGGTAAAAATGGTGAAGATCCTTTAGACTTGAGACATCTCAGTTTGTTATTAGTGAAACAATCCATTATGCACTACTGTATTGAGTGTATTGTTAGTAACAATTTGTTACTGCTCGACTCGTAGAACTGAGAGCTGAGAGCAGTCTTTTTCTGCATAAATATGCGATAAATATGTAATTATGCAATTTTAACTCACTCTTTATTAAATGTAATTAAGAGAGGCTGCATGTTTTGAAGGAAACTACTGGAATTTGCTATATTGTATATTGTATGTTGTGTGCATATTATAATAGGTAAAACCTGCAGTTTTTGTATGTACTTACCATTATACATTATACCGATTGCTTAATTCGTGTCCTTATGCACAATTCACAATTCAAAATCATCTAACTGTAAACTAATTATGCACGAGAATAATATTGTTCGTATTTTGAATTTTAGTTGGGCGTTTGTGTATACAGTTCATGTATAGTTTATAGTTTGTATTTAGTAAGTGTACAGAACAGAATCGTCATGTTTCTCTATAATTAGAAACGTGCAATGTACAGGGTCATCGTGTATCGTGTCAAAGATGAAAGATGAATCTTATAGGTATATTGTGCCAGTTGTCGGAAATGTCTAGATTCTAGAGTCTAGAATGTAGAATGCAGAAATGACATAGAAAAATGAATGACAAGAGAATTACAAATTTAGATCATGAATTATTGGAAATTAAAAGTCGTCATTCAAAGTTGATTCTTGATTCTTGCTTTATCAGCATGCTCAAGACTTGAATTGTTTTTATTTCTTGCGTTTAATCTTTTGATGTACAGTTTGTGACTTGTACTTTTTTCTGCAATTATTATGAACCTATTCATCACTAAATTAACACTATAGTGTATAGTGCACGAAAGAGTACACAGTGTACAAGTTTGAAAATGGAAAATGGCATGGATTGGACATGGACAAGTGTGCTTTAGACAATCAAAGTCTTCGTCACTCGTGATTCATGACTACAAACTACAACCTACAACACAGATGATAAAAAAATATTTAATTTTAAAATGCCTATGTAAATGCAACAGTAGTAAAATTTGTAAACGCATGTGAAATGTGAATGTTTATAGTTTATGTGTTATATGGCATCTGCTTTATGCTATGTGTGTAAAAGGTAAAGGGTAAAGGGTACAGTTTGAAGTTTAAAGTATGAAGTGATAAAAAGTGAATGAAGGAATGAATGAAACATCAGCAGAATTTTCTGTGTTTGTATCCCACCTTTACGTGTTAGATATTATGCAGTCAACAGTCGTTTTCGTTCTCGTTATAACTTACAAGTCTTAAAATCTGTAGTCTAGAGTCTTGACACCTGTGCAAAATCATATGGTGAGACTAACGAACTATAATATCTATATCGTCTTAACTTGGCTTTGAGCTTTGACTTGTGACTTGTACACAGTACAATAATTGAAAATTGAAATATATCTTGAAAGACTGTATATGATGGATGAATTTTTCCAACTCGTTAGGTCTTAAATTTTCAGTGCCTTTAGGTCTTTACAAATCATAAAATCTGAATACAGTGAACAGTGACAATAAAATAATATTCTTCCTGTAGACTGTAGAGCTAGTATAAAAATACATAATGTTTCAATTATAAATAAATGCATGTGTATTATTGTGTATTTTTATCATTCAAATTTAGAATGAAAGACAAAAGACAAAAGAGGAGACAATTTTGTTACTAGTTGTACAAACGGAAACAAAATACAAAAACATCACGTTTTTTTTACAAAAAATATTGACCACTGACAATTGTTTTTGGGTGGAGTTTAAAATTTAAAGATGACCTTCTCAGATTTGGAGATAATTTACAAGTTAGAAGTAAACCTTAGTAATAGTATTATTATTATCATCATTGTGGATTCAGATGCGTAAAACCGTCGCGTAATTCCACTTGTGGCCGTTTTCTGACCATATTATTGTGAATTGTGATGACTGTGTCATGTTTACTGTGTTTTATCTCTTGTCGTTGTGCAAAAAAATATACTATAACAGTACTGAATTGTGAATGGTGAATGGTGAATGATGTACAGTCGAGAGTCGACTTGAAATTTGAATTTGAATTTGAGAATCGTCACCGTTCTTCCTATCTTTCTTTGTCGGTTGTCCTATGTTGTATTGTTATTGTGCACATATTTGTGAGCCGATACGATACATACAGATACAGATATAAGACCACCAGAAGTCATTATGAGACAAAAAAAATATGAGGATACGTTGTAAAAATTGTCGGAGTAATAAGACTTTAGTGTACTTACTACATAAAGTCGTTACCTGTAACATTACATGCATCTACCGTATATAATATATATAATATATGCAAAGCTGGTTCTGGTGTATGAAAGTATGGGTATTTTTGTGTGGATATAAATGATGTAAAAGAGTGAGCAGAGGGTAGATAGATAGGCAGATAGATTTTACATGTAGAGTTGAGTTGAGTTGACTAACAAATAACAAGTAGAGAGAGGGTTGAGGATGACTTGATTCATTTCCCACAAAGCCCTTTCTGGATCGACTTCCTGTGTGTATCTGTTTCTCTCTCTTTCTCTCTCTATTACGATTCCCACTTTTTCACCACTTGAATTCTGAATTTGCAGTGTGCAGTGTGCGACTGAACTCAGCAAGTGTATCGTATTTTGTGTATTGTGTATTATAATGCCTACTTTATACCTACCATTATTTTTTCTAAATTTTTTATGTGTACTGCTATATGCTATATTACACATTACAGTCTATAGTCTATACTCTATAGTGTACAAGCATATACAATACATATGTACGATGTAATTCAGTCCTCTGTTTATATGTAATTCTATATTCTATGCGATGCAAGTTGTAACTCACCTGCCCTCACAAGTTTCACCTGCTCTTTCTCACAACCATATATTAGAATATATTTTAAATCAACCAATTTTCAAGGGAATATCGATACAGTAAAATGATGTAAGATGTAATGTGGACGGTGGATGGGTTCATCAGATTCATACTTGAGTAAATTTTGTGTAGGAAATGTAGAAAATGTTCCTGTTGTGAATTTGGAATATTTAAAACCGTGCAAATTCTACATTCTACATTGTGGAAATTCTTACATGAATAATTATATATCATGTTTCTCATGCTATTGAACATTTCTTGATCCTACCTCGCACGTCACACATGGTTATTAAATGATACTACTTGTCAGTATATAACATAGTATGTAATGTGTAATATTTAAAGCGGCCTTTTGCAAGTCTCGTAAATATTCTGTATATTTTACAATTTACATGGAAATAACAAATAGCACATAAAAATTTAGTAGTCAGAAGAAGAAATCTAAGTTGAGATTCAAGTTTTTAGTGGAATTTCCGATCCAGACTTGCACTTGTGAGAATATGACAGCATGTCGTGTGTATTGTAGATTGTACATGGAAAATTGATCATAAAAACAGAAAATACATACCCAATAACAAGAACAAGTAAGACGATAGACGGTAGACGAACAATTTGACTCTTGTTTAAAAAAGTGTACATATATAGTCAATAGTAGTTATCATTTATCATTTATACTGCTGTAAGTTCAGCAAGTTTTGTGGCTGTGCTTTATTGTTGTTGTTGTTGAATGTTGAATGTAGTAATAATAATGATGATCAGAATGATAATAATCATATAATATTATTATGAAATGAGTCAAAAACTCACAAAAAGATGAAACGATAGGATTTAAACTTGTATAGATGCAATCGACATTGATTATCCTTTGCCATTTGCCATTGCATTGTCGGTACTCAATACTCAAAACT
Source organism: Sminthurinus aureus (assembly GCA_034698265.1). Taxonomy (NCBI): domain Eukaryota; kingdom Metazoa; phylum Arthropoda; class Collembola; order Symphypleona; family Katiannidae; genus Sminthurinus; species Sminthurinus aureus. The sequence goes on from JAQGBH010002043.1 coordinate 24,449, forward strand.
CAACGTTCACTGTACACTGTAGACAGTCGAGAGTGACCATTCAGAGAGTTTTACTATGAAGTCCGATGCGGAATACTCACAATTTACAATTCACAACACAATATGAGTTTAATATCAGTAATCAGTATTGTTGCTCTCTATAAGTTTTCTTTATTGTACATCTCGTATCTCCTAGTTATGCATGACTGATTAAATGAGCATGAATTGAAGAGCTTCCAGTGAGAATAAAAGTGTGAAAAGGTATTCATACTCAATACTCAACAGTATTATATATTATTATATTCCATTATGCATTATGTTCTGTCTACTGCCTACTGTCTGTATTGTATGTAGTAAATCGATGGGGGCACCGTTTACTGTACACTAAACATAAAGCTCATAGCATTGACCTTCACAGAAGCATATGCTTAACACTGTGTAACGTATGACGTATAGGTGATGAATTATCATTTTTAATTTTTAATATGGACTCAAGACTCAAGACTCTCAAGTTGACGACTGTCAATTTCCATTTCAATTTCAATGTGAATTTACCCTGTTCTCACCAGGTTAACTAATTGATCAAATCACTTGGAAAACTTGAGGTGAGCTTCAAGCTTGAAACTTGAAACAAGAATAAAATTGTTTTCTTCCTTCCAAACTTCCACAACAGACGATAATTCCTTTTTTGTTTTATGCTTACACTTTCCTCATTCCTTGTTCCATTATTCATGGATTCTTCTTTTATCTTTTTATTAAATGTTGAATGTTGTTTTGTTTTTTTTATTTATTTTCATTTTCATCTACGTTTTTTATGAGTAACCCAATGCCCAATTTCTCATGCACAATACACAGGCATGAGACATGGGACAGTGAACCTTGACTATTGACGACAGACTATACAGCTGTAGACATTAATAATAAATAATACTTTTCCTTTTTAGGCCGATTTACTTGTTACTTGTTAGCTACTTGGCACTTGAATCTTTTGACTGTCATTTGTAATTTGTATCTACAATAAAAGTGCAAGGAAAGTAATTATTAATTATACTGTACACTGTACACTTTAGAGAACGTAGTGGAAAAAAGGTCATTATCAACTTGATCATTTGCATGAAACGATTAGCGATTAACTTTACACACTTTGCTGATAATGCTAAATACTAGAAACTCTTTTAGAACAAAAAGACAAGGATTACACAAAATAAAGATAAAAATTTTCTGTTTTGTTTTGAATCCTGTAGTCAAGCGACAACAAGCGTCACGTGCATTATTTATTCGCGTATTAATGAAAGAGAAAACAAAGAGAAAGAGAGAAAAGTATGTTGAATGTTGAGGAATCAAGGACAAAAAAATATATTATTATGTTCATAAATACATTCTACTTGAATAGTTTTTGTGTGGATGTGTAAAATAAGTGTTATTAATGGACAATGTTATTAAAGTACAAAGAAGATTAAAGGACTCTTTAGACTCTTTAGATTAGATTTGTTGCTGCAAGGGAAGGAAAGTAAATAGATAAATGTAGGGTTTTTAATCTTTACCTAGTAATAATCATCACGAGTTTAATATTATATTGCTATGCTATGATATGGTTTGGTTTGCTAGATGAAAGAAGGTGATGACTGATGACAATGAATGAAAAAGAATGACACAAAAAAGCCGGTGGACTTTAGACTTGAGACTGTATACGATAATAGTTTATAACGTACACTGTACAGCTTGTTGTGTTTTGTGCTTTGAGCTTGGAGCTTGGAGTCGGGCTAGAGTAAAATGGAAAAATAGTTCAATGTAATTATTTTAATAGAGTGAAGAGTGCGATAAAGAATTTTAACTTTTCAGATGTATATGTGAATCTTTGCACAGGCGAAAATACGTAAATACATAAATCTGCAAGCATTACAAGTTTTTGCAAGGTAGGCTACCATTTTTATTTTCGGATACTGTTTACTGTTTGTTCTTGTTACTATATTATGAAAAGTTGTAATAAAAATGCAATTACATTCGAGATTTGAGCTCATTCATTCTGAAATCTGAAACTGATGTCAGTTGTACATTCGGAAATAAATGGAAATATATTTAATATTATACATGTGTAAAGTATAATGTACTTTCTGTTTTTAGTCAAGTCCATTTATTCTTAGTCTAGAATCTCGAGTCTCGAGTCTCGAGAATAGCGAAAATTCAGTAGGACAAATGTTTCATAGAATGACAGAACAGAAGATGATAAAGGGGAATAATTTGAGAGTATAACGTGAGACGAGGAAAAACTTGATTCAGTGATTCAGTACATACTAGTAATTTCAGTCTTTGAGCTTTGAGCGTGTAAATAGCAAATATCCACTCTTCTCCTCCTCCACCTTGAATCTTGAATTCCCTCAATTTTATGACAATCATTTCAATTACGCACTGACAAATTACATGTTCAGTTTGTATTCTTTATGTATGTGTGTGACTATAGTATACGGTAGTCGTTTTCATCTTTCAAGTCGTATGTGTGTTAATAATGTAATTCTTGATTCTTGACACTGTATCTTTGTCGGATTTATATACTCCCTTTTTAGGATGCGAAGCAGACTATTGCAATCGTCGTGTCTGTCCGTCCGTCCGTCTGTGTACATTCGTTAGTAGCGCCATCTAGCGGCTACATTTACAACTCGGTGTGAGTAGCGCCACCT
>JAQGBH010002044.1:0-27102 GCA_034698265.1 Sminthurinus aureus
TCTAGTATTCAGTGTTCACCAAGAGGAAATCAAGCGACATTATTACTCGTTCTGAACTGCTACTGAAATGTGAACGACTGTTGTACATCAGCTAATTGACTGTTTGAGAGAATAATTGTAATATTATTATACATTATAAATGTATTTGATACTTGAAAGAATAATGAGAAATAGAGGATAAAGAAGATGAAGAAGAATGATTAACAAGTTGAGGGCAAATCTGACGCTATTTGAAATTTTTGGCCATAGACGCTCTCTGTTCCTTCAAGGAACTTCCTTGTGATGTTGACTGTTGACGTTTAACTGATATTATTACGTTATGTAAGTCCAACATACAATTTACATTTTACATGGTATGTTATACGGAGTACAGACAACAGAATGCAGACACCGGTCACCGGTATTATTTGTTATTTGTCCTGGTTATAGTAGAATCCCAATGTAGAATGTACAATAGACAATGTACATGGGTTGGTTGAATTGTCTTTCTCATCAATCTTTTTTCTCATGTCCCTCTCTCACTCTTCTTCTCTCTCGCCCAAAGTCTTGTGTAGTGTGTAGCAGTTACGTATCGGTACGTCGAAACTGAACTCTCTGACTGAACTAACTAATCAACTTTCATTCTTGTTTTAATTTCGTGAAGGCATTTAATTTGTTCATAGTTCCTCCTTGTCCACTTTGCCTTCACAGTCTTCCTTGTTATAATTTCGTCCACAGAATGGTGGAGTACGACCCTCAGTAGAATGTAGAATCAATATCAATATCAGTGTAATATAACAAAATGTACATATGTAACTTCTACCCCGTAACCTGTAAAACTAATATTCAATCAGTGACAACTGTAAGACGCACGAGTCTATTACACTTTGAACTAAATACCTTCTCTCCCTGTACTGTCTAGAGTCTACAGTCTAGAATCTAGAATCGAACTATGTAGAGTGTAGAATGTAGAATGTAGAGTCTACCGTTTTCTCTCTCGTCATATGATTATTAGTTGATGAGCACTTTGTAAAGTATATTATACGAGTAAACACTAAAAACTCGTCAGCTCTAGTGGTCTGCTCTTGCTTTTCCGGTCCACTATTGACTATTGACAATGAACTGTGGACTGCGGAATACGTATAGATACAGTGTAATGTGTGTAATATGCAATGATATAATATAATACACGTTTTTATACAGCTATTCATCAGTGTAGAATGTAGAAGATCTAGTTGATACTACGAACTGTACGAAATAACATGGTATTTTAAATTGCAGTACCAAAAAAATATATTAGGAATTAGGAGAGAAACGGCATCCGTAGGTAAACCATCACTCGCTCACGCACACAAAACCATCCATAATCCATACCTATATAGTACCTAGTTTACATAACATATTGTAACCACTTGTTAAGTCCGTCGTAATTTGTCAGGGGTGACATAATAATGTATAATAATAATGTATAATATATTGTAAGTGAATAATAATAATAATAAAAGCCAGAAAGTCTGTCTGAATACATCTGAATGATTGCCATAATATAACATATTGTGCTTTGTCATTTACAATCAATAGGTACAGTGTACAGAATACAGAATATTTATATAAATTATCGTGTGATTTTACCATCATTCAAGTCAAATAAGCTTATGTAAATTGTCTATGTGGTCTGTAGTCTGTGTCGTTTTGTAGTTTTTTTTGTAAAGAATAATTCAAAAAAAAGATGCTTAATCGTATCATGGATATTTTACGTGTTCATTTGAAATTCAGTCATAAATAAAGTGAAAGTATCTAAGTATATTCTCTATATTTTGGACTCACCTGGAGCTTGGTGACAATTTGAGCCTGAAAATAAATAATAGAAACTATATTCAATTAGGATTCAAAGTAGAGTCAAAGCAGATTCAAAGCATTGTATCATTAACGCATAAACTATTTTCCAGCAGCCAACTATTTATACATATTTATAATTTATATTACAACTCCAATATCTAGTATCTATCTATGTCATCTCACTGGATTTTCAAGCATGTTGTGTATTAGTGTATTTTACTGTGTAAATCATTAGACTTGGTATTGCAAGCAGGGAAATAGTGAATATATATTTGAGTGTAGCCAAAATTCCACAACATATTAGAATCAACTGGGGACATTATTTATTATTAATTATTATCGTGTATTATATAGTAGCAGAACATTAAAGGTACAATAAATGAGGATGAGTTGACTGTCGGTAGACGGACGAAACTAAAAGGATGTGTAATATGTCTTTGCTTATAATAGAGATTGATGTAGTACAGGAAAAAGTACTTTGGAATCAACGGAATGAGAAAGAGAGGCCGTTGAATCATAAATTTATGCTTTACACATTTACATTAACTCAGTACTTGTAACTTGTACATTTTACAGAGTACAGGTACAGACTTCAGACATTGAATATGAATATGAATATGAATATCATGTACATTGTACACATAATATAAAATATGGAATACAATGTCCCTACACAACTTTGTTGTAAGTTGTAATGTATTGTACAATAATATGAAATACAATACATACATATCTACTTCAGAGGCATACCTGTACTAACTTTATAATTAACTGAAAAACGTCAAGTACAGAGTACAGAGTGCGGACGTCAGAAAGAGAAAAAAGGTGCATCACGCACACATGTATGTATATTTATATATTCTAAATTGTAAACTGGAACCCACACAGATTTTACATTTCACACAGAGGAAAGAGGGAATAAACCTTTGATGCTAATAAAAGGAAAAATGAAAGGAAATTGATGTAAAAGTACGTGTACAGTAAGTATATAAAGTATTACTTACTTGGTTGCTACTTTTAACAAATTTGACCAAAAACCAAAAACATATCCAATATCCATGCACCTGAATGTGAAACCTAAAATCTAACCGTAAGTATCTATTACATGTCTAATTTCTAGGTACATGTATAACAATCCAGTTCAAAAGACAAAAGGTTATTGTAACTGTGTATATTTTGTGTGTATATGTATATAATATGCATGCAGTTTTGCGCTTGAGTATGTGAAGAATAATATAATTTGAGCCGTGTTGTTATACATTACAAAATGAGGCACAATAATGAATTTCATTGTTTTTATAGCACGTATAATCTATATTATGTGTAAAAGTACTCACCAAAGATAGCCAAAACGAGGAGAATGGATGAAAAGGCTGGATTCATCCTGCCACTTTGGTTTTGGTTTTACAACCTTAGAACTTAAATCTTCTTACTAAAATGCTAAATATTCCTTTATAAACAATTTTGAAATATTATTGATGTCTATTATTTCCGAACTCCGAATTGTATAATATTATGATTATAAATTATAAAAACTATGTAATCAAAAACTGTAAAAAAATCAATACATGCTTAAAATTCGTCCCAAATCCCGAATAGTCTACTGACTACAATAATAGCACAGCTGATAATTATTTTTATTAATTTATTTATAAAACAAATCAGTAAACGGTAAATACCTACGATTTAATTTCTACAAAACTACTCTATACTGATACCTAAAATTTTTAAACGCAACAAATATGAGAGAGAGAAAGAGAGTAAAAAACTCTTCAATCTGTGGATACACCATGTAATTATTATTTTATTTATGATGATTTTGTAATACTATAAAAATGATTTTGATAGAAAGAGAGAGAGAGAGATTTGAAACCATAGTTTAGTTCAAGTCATCTAACATAACATAATACGCACATATAAAATAGTACAACGTTTTGTACTTCAAACTCAAAACGGTTATTTTACATATTGCACTATATATTACATAACATGTATCTGCTACTTTATGCCTTACATATTATTTTTTTATTTTTTTATTCAACAAATCTTCACATTTCACATATTATACATTTAATATGTACGTATGACATCAGTTCTAAGTTCTAATTCTAATTGAAGAACTAGTAAAGTAAATAAAAGATAACTAAATAAATGGATAAGGAGGAAGATGAAAGATGTGGGTGGTATGTTTTATTTACTCTAAATATGTACTGTGGGTTTATTTCTTGATATTTTTCTCTATAACGTTGATAATTTTTTGTAGTCATCGTTTACTTCATATTGTGTACTGTGTATGAGGGAAGAAGAGGCTGAAAAACAAGCATCTTTACTTAATATCAGTTTATTTCAAGATAATGCATGAGAGAATAGCGCTATTCATTAAATGTATTAACATACATAAATCATAAATATACAGAACTACGAAACAATTTTAGTATATTATATAAAAAATATCATACACATTCTAAATTTCTTATTCAGCTTGAAATGAAAAATACATCATTTATACTTACTTTTTAGCTATGCACATGCTTGCATACTTACATAGATTCATACACGAAATCAAGAAAAATGGTCGACACAAGTACACAGTGTGAACTTTTGTCCATTCTGCAAAAAAATGTCGTCAAGCACGATACTCATTGTTTTTTTATACATATGTACAAATATGATACCGATACATTTCCATTTACACACTTACTACTTACAAATTCATCCTAACCTCAGTCAAAAACTCCAAGCCATTCATCATTCGTCCCATTTTCTTTTTCTAATTTTTTTTAACAAAATAATTTTCGAGCTCATGATATCTTAGATCTTAGTAATAATGTCGCTGTGCATTGGTAATTGGCATGTTTAATGTATACAGTATACAATATACATGTTAGACATGCTCTACATTTCATAAGTATGCGAAAAAATATATTGAGTGATTTTCCGTAGTACAAATCCAAGCCCTTTATAAAACTTATCCATTCAAATAAAGCGTCAATATCTAAAGATATTAATCGTCTAAACTGTATATTTGTGTCTTTTGAAACCCCATGGGAGAAAACTAAACTACCGTAGATGATCAAAAGCTTGAACTGATCGACTATCAACTTTCTACTGCTGCTACTTTCTCAGGTACTGGGCTACAAATTAAAACTGGATCACATATCACATCATGAAGCTTTGATCTATTTTTTCGATACAATGTGTAATGCATTGACACAACGTACATTGTACATAAAAATGTGAAGGGGATTGACGTTTCTCCGTAATCTTAGAAATTGTTCTACTATTTTAATATTACATCGTGTCCAATGTCCACTGTTGATTAGTTGATGTGTTAGTATTTGATCACGTACGGTAAATATATTAAATATTAATGCATTATATTTTGTAGTATTTAAAATCTAAAGTAAAATATACACACACGCAAATAAACGTGTCCTCGATGTGAGATTAACTACTTTTTTCCTCATATTAATTCCCAGGTCAGCATGTTTAACAAAGAAATCGTCAGCTGCCCACTGCACGCACATGATCGTCCACGATCTTTCATTGTGAAAATAAAACTTTGGATTCAATGACAAAAAATATTGCAATTTTTGTGCAGTGCTTCATTGAGTATTGAGTATTGAGTGCTCTTCTATTCTATCGTTACATATTCAGCATAAACATATGTAGGTATGCGTTGATATTAAAAATAGAGAACTTTTTTCCATGAATTATAATTTATGTATCTACAATTAGGTACTTTGTCTTGATATTATGTGTAGAATTTACTTCATGCATAAGCAGGCAGATGAAGAACAGCATATCGTACATTGGATGCTGGACTTTGCATCTTTGAGTTATTTTACATTGGAGTGGAATCAAAGTTCAAAGATGAATGCACATGAGTATTTGGTTCGTGCTTGTATTATGGATTAATTATTTGCACGTTCTATCTACGAAGAAAGCTGCCCATTGGTCCAAACATGATTCTATGGGCTGTGAAATTGCCAGCGTGATATGATGTTAGATTATGATATGACTGTAGTTCAGCAGCAACTGTATCGTTTGCCATAGCCATCTCATCAGCGTCACCAGTATCTCCTGATCGAAATTGAACAACGATGATAGCATAGGTCAATATCAAAGATGTGATTGTACCAACAAGCCCCGATGTAGCTACTCCGTGCACAGTGATAGGGAAAAAAGGGATGAGACATCATTTTTATGTTCAAATGAAATACATTTTATATTATATTGGGGTAATTGATGGTACTTTTATAACTTGGATCATAAAAATCATAAATCATAAAACCTCTAATATTTTCCTGTTTTTTTTCATACCTGTAAAATATCCTTGACCCATTAAACCAATTTCATCTGCACTTATATCATGGAGAATCATCACCAGTTTTGGTTGAGGAATCCTTTCATATCGCTCTTTTTGATCTAACCAATGCTTAAATTTAAAACCTTTTTTGTTTATTCTGGCAGCAAGAACCAAAGTTATAAAGTAGCTGAAGAGATAAATACAATTGCTGAGAAGTAAGATTTTATCGGGAGCATCCAACATGTCCACAATATTTATCGAGTAGTATGGAACGGGCCCAAGGAATATGAAGAATATGAAAATCCCCACTGCCTCATTCAATGTTTCAATAAAATCCTTCAATGCATCATAACACCCTTGAAGCTAAATATGGAAAAGGGGGAAAGCAATTAATTATTATCATTATTTTTTTAATTTAATCCATCAACCTCTACTTTAGAATCTCTGTGACTTATGATTTAAATATACAAAAGAAAACAACGAAAAGGGTACGAACCAGAGCCGGTGTAAAACTGTCATCTTTCATAGCATGAAGAAGATCATTTACTATGTGACGTAAGAGGACGACGCTGAGAATCCCAATCAAATCTGCAAAATTTTTCAGCAGCTGTAACCAATATAAAAATTATAGTGAATTTAGGATTTAGTGAACTTTTTAGCTAGAATTCCCGTTCATTTTGGATTTAAATGTATTTATAATATTTATGCAATAAACTCAATACTCAATAAAAGTTCAAGTTTAAATTTATTAGTACCTGATTGAAAACACTTAGAACTACGAAAATGACTGTTACGATAACCATCAAGGTTGAATTATCATCAAAACTGTCATTGAGCATGAACATGTATTTTGCTCCTTTTGTCATAGAATCTGTAGAATTTTATTGTAAACAAAATCAGAATTATTGTGGGGTAATTTAATAAGCTATTTTGATGAGCTCTTTAAGTGTAGTTACACTCACTCTTCATATTTTCAGGAGACCAATCATCGCGTTCTATTTTATACATGACTGTGATGAAAGCCTGGCAGAGTGCAATCAGGCAAAGACCACTCGATAGTATTTTTGTCTAGAGAATAGAAAATAAAAAGTCCATATCAAACCATCACAATTAATTTTCATATTGAACTCAAAGATCAGTTTTTTCTTTCTTACTCTTGTTCTGGAGCCGATGAAGAACTGAAGAAGAATTGAGGACTCTAGATTTTGAAAGACCCTGAGAAAAACATATGACCTCATCCAGAACATGATGAAAACCCATACCATATAAATTGAGTCCAAGGTAACTGAAGCCAGCTCAATGTACAGTAATGGATTCTTTTGAAAATCTACCTCTTGCATTTTTCGAAAATTTGTAATTATACAAATTACTGAACTCAAATTCAAAACTGCTGAAAAAAACTAAATCAGAACAAGCATAAAATGCAAATTAGATACATCCACAATCCATAATCCATATTTGTAATACATTTTCTCAATGCTCATAACTTTCATCTACAAATTTATGATGTACCTACAATGTACAGAATTTTAACAATAAATTTCCACAAATAATTACCGTATTTTCTCTTATTGTACGGCACCTTCCAGTAGTGCTGCCTCTCCAATAGTACGTCGCGAAAAAATCCCCTTCACTTTTTTAGTACGGCGTACTTTTGTAATGTAAACATATGCAACGCTCCAGCTTCCAGTTGTGCTGCCTCTCTAATAGTGCATACGCTAAAAAGTGAAAGGGATTTTTTAGTACGGCCGCCGTACAATAAGAGAAAATACGGTATTCATCAAAAAATGTATCTATTTCATGAAATACCTTTTGAATATTGTTCTTATCCAAGGAATACGATCTGGTTCCTCCATCCAACTTGAATCGAAATGGTGTGCATAACGTAAAGAAGCCAAAATCAAAATAGGTTGAATAGTACTCCAGCCAATTACTTCCAGCCACCACTTGTGGGATAAATGTTCCAAGGGAAAATTCGCTGGATATTGGATCTCTTTTCATCATCTTGAAATTTGAATCTTGAGTATTGAGTACACTCTTTTTATAAATCAGATAATAAAAATACAATACAATAGGTATGTATTGTGTATTATGTATTATTTATTTTTTGCACAAAACACTAAATTACGAAAACACTAGTAAGCTTTATTTCTTTTCCTAAATTGGCTAAAACTATGAAACAATTAAACTTCAGCTTAAACAAAAAGGTACGAGTGTATATGTAAACTAATATAACGGATAGGTAATAAAGTGTGGTCACTACTTTCTCCGCTTTATTCTACTGAGAGAAATTACTGTTGTGTGTTCTCATTTCATCGATCATTCATTAATCATTCCAGGTACATATGTAATAGCTCTCTTGTTTACAAAACAGCAATACTCATAACTCATAATTACATACGCGAATAGACGGGATAAACCACCGTATAATAACTGATAATTGATAAAGCTTGTCCCTTCATTTCACCAACATGTAAGACACAGGTAGTCATAAGTCATAAATATATTTTGCATGTTGCAAATATCAAATATCCAGGATCCAGGGGATTGGCAAACAGCAAACGTTTATCCATTTCTGCTAATGTAAATCAGAGGGACATGTTTGCCTCAGTTTCCTGTGGTGCTATTTACTCAAACCTCAAACCTCCATACTTTTCAACAAAAATACTGAATATGTGAATAGCAAATAGGTTTCTGGAAGGTCCGTACATCGTAAGTGTATTATGGCTTTAAATTTTCAACTTGTATTACAAATCAAATTAGACTTTGTAATTGCATTGAATTGTATGTGTAGTATTTACAATTAGTACCTATGCCCTATGTAGTTTAGAGTTTAGTTTAGTAGTTTTGAGGTTTTGGTATGGATGAATTTAGAAATTCGAGTAGTACATTATGCCTTTTTATGATGAGAACTGAATGAGAAATTTATAATTGGAATTGGATGAAATAAAATAGTGATGGGTGATGGGAAGTATAAAACGTTCTTCTCCAACTAGTTGACAATACTAAATAAATGAGCAAAGAGTTGGGGGAGAAGAAGGGTAATGGTAAGACGACAGGTGTGTGTGCGAAAAATGGCAAATGCGCGTAAAGTCAAGTAAAGTATTTGACCAATACAATAACGAGTATTGATTAAAACTGTTTAATTATACATCACACACATATTACATATACCTGTGTAAAGTGATGATGATTCCTTAGCTTATTGCATATGAAATATGAGCAGTGAGCAACTACTGACCAGTTGAGATGTTGGTGAAAGCATAAAATCGAAGTAGGTACATAATACATAAACAGTGTAACTACAATATAAACTATGGACTCTGGACTATAGATTTTGGTACCGTAGAGTTTTCTAGTACTGTACAGGTGCCCTGTTGTACACTTGATTTATTGGAAACCACAATACCTAGAAGGTTGACAACTTGTGTTTGATGAGCAAATGTCCAAATGCGATCAATATTCTTATCATAGAAGACTTCATAAATAGTGTTACTGTACTGATGTTTGATGTTGATGAGGATTAAACTTTCCTAGAATAGAATGCTGATATTATCCAACGAGAAAAAAAAAATGTCATTTTTTTAATCTTATAGTTTAGCCCATAATTTTCCCTAGAATTCCTAGTTCCCAGTTTCTAGGTACGATATATGACAGTACACAATACAAAGTACACAGATTATCCATCTTTAATCTTTAGTTTTTAGTGGTTGAATATTTTTTTGTTGAAAACTTTGAACTTGCAGAAGAGATGTATGTTTGCGCAATGCTCTGAAATCATTTTAAAAATCAGCAGCAAGAATAGACAGAATCAGGAAACTTTTGAGTTAAAAAACAAGGAAGATGATGCATCTTTGTGTAAAACAAGGAAAATACCATGTCGAATACATGTTATGTAATCAAAGTACTTTGAAGTTTGAATTGAGTGAATTAGGGCTTATTCAGTATTCAGTGATACAAAAGCATCACTGTAATTGCCTACTATTGACTAATGCTGTCATGGTTTCTTTTTTCTGTTTTCTTCCATGCTCCATACTCCATACACCACATGTCTTTGATTGAGCTGTTTTCGTATCTAAGTTCTTAGTTATACAAAAACTGTATCATGGTTATTTTATCTTTTATCATCAAATGGACTATGGACTTAATTTTGTTTTCCGTTCTCATCTACCATCTACTTTCTTGACTCCGAACTCGTCTTTTTAGTAGTAAATAATATCTAGGTAATATCATGGTGGAAATAAAACGCTCATATGCATACCGATCATTGACTATTAAACATTGACATGATTCATGGAATACAATGGAAGAACAAAAATAGTAAAAGATTTTGCTAAACTTGATTGCATAAGCACATTCCCCATTGAAAAGGCAATTCGATGTGTAATACTGTAGAAGCTGTAAACTGTAAACTTTAAGGTATATCTTACAGAGAGAATCATTCGGCATTCGGCTGACACAAGGCAATTGAACACAATAAACAAATATAAAAATAATACTGATTTTTTGTGGTCATCTCTCATCAATGAAGAATGAAGCAAGAGAGTAATAAAAACTAAGAAAATGTTGCACTGATAACGTATACGCATTACATATGATGTTACGCAATTGTATATATATATAGATGTACAGGGTATACAGTAATAAATGAGAAGTGGAAAAATCCGTAATAAATGCATGTAAATAGCATGTATAGTATTTAAGTTTTATGTGCAATGTGCAATATGTGCAGAATATTACATATTACATAAATTTAGTTAAGCATACAGCGTATCAAAACGTATCAAACATATACAATTAATACACATGTACAACTATAGTTTTGCACACCGTTTACAATTTACAATGTACAATGTGCACCACATAACATTATAACATAATATGTACGTTGTTAGGCAGAATCATAGGTTTGTCAACCACCCAGCACTTTCTGCTACAAATAGTATACGCTGTGTACAGTGTAAAATGTATGCTTAATACTTACAACTTACCATAAATACAATATAAAATATAAAATATACAATGTTTGATACAACATTTCTGTAGCTGTTGCCTTGAACAGGACCCTTTTTCCCTTCTCTCTCTCTCTTTTCCCTTGCTGAGGATTCATTGAAATTTCTTGGAACTAAAACGTTTTACTATCGCCTGTTGAATTTGCTCTTTTATAACTTTTGGGGACTTGTTACACAAGAAGACCAAACAACAGTCGGTGTACATAATTTGTGCTCAGAATATTATGTACCTACATTTTGTACAGAAATTGAACGGACTTGCTTTCTCTCCTGCTGTCTTATTGCTGCATAAAATTACACATCTCATGTCTCATACTTTCTACATAGTACATAATAACATAACCTAATATCTAATATGTATATAATATCAAGTACATGAGAAATGAAACGATGTGAGATGTGACTGACTCATAAAAGAAGTTAAAAGAAACAAGTCCTGAAAGGAAGTACTTTGGTGTGGAGCATGGAGCACAATATATTAGCAGCAGATATGGTGCAATGACACCCTTTATTTATTTTTTCTGTCCTTTAAAATGAAAAGGACTACGAATGAGTCGACAAATTTAATACATGCTTAAATGTAATAGGTATTACATTTTACAGGGGATATAGAATATGGAGAAATTACATACATTTTTATTATGCATTATGGGATTTGGTACATGGGATTTTTACATTCAACAAGTACCAAGTAAGCATCATTCTTTTATTTTGTGCATATGCACGTGCACAGTCCACGGTGTGACTAATACTTGAGTTATACTGTTCATACCCTAAAACTAACACTACCAGTGGGATCGAGAATCGAGTATAGGAAAGACTTTTTACGCTGTTATTACAGTGCCTTGTGCCCTGATCCAATCTATTCAAATAAATATAGGGTCAAAAAATATTTTTGCTGTCTCAGCAATTTTTTCCAAAGGGTAGCATCTCTCCTCTGCCCTGTCAGTTGCTGCTCAGTCAGTGAGACGCTATGGATTGTCTCAGTTCTTGAGAATATTCGTCGGATTCATTTCTAGGCTTAATACTTTGAACTTCAAACTTGTTAAGAATTTTTGAGTTTTGAGTCTCCATCACTCGCTCCTCTCAACTCACGACGCTCAAGTCTCAAATCTGACATTGATCAAGACTCAACTCTCGAGTCTCAAGTCTCAAATATCACGTGTGTGAGATGGTTGAATATAAATCAGATTATACATGGACAGTAGAGAGTAGAGAGTAGACACTAGAAACTATAGACGGTAGACCGTACAGCAGTGCCATTTAGATAACAAGAAATGTAAAGATAGAAAGAAATGTGAATTATTAGTCTTAATACTCAATTCTCAATGCTCTAGACTCAAGACTTTTGACTACGCACTATAGTTTTGTCATATCTCTCTCTAATATATTTATATTTACTCCGCTCACAAATAGCTTTAACTGGAGACTGGAAAAGTGATACAAAAATTGAAGCAGTTAAAAATTTATCGGCTATAAAATGAACGTTTGTTCTAGTGTGTATAGTGTACAGTGTACAGATCTGCAGTGTGAGTGTAAATTTACTATTGAATTAGTATGTGCGAGTAATTCAACGACCAACGACACACATAAAAATTACACCCGTGTACAGTAAAAACAAATAAAAAACAAATAAGTAAATACAACAGCTCTATAGATTAAACGACATTTAATAATGAAATTTAATAACGAAACAGTTGATCCAGACACAAGCGGTGCAGTGCCGTCGTTTTGTGTACACTTACACATTAAACTTTAAACATTACTTATTGTACATGCATTGTAGAGTGTAGAATGTAAAATGTGCGATAGCATAAAAGAGGAGAGAGAGAAATTATCTGCCGAACATCCATATCCAAATCCAAGTTGTATAATTTACATATAATATCAAATACAGAAGACAGAAGACGAAACATTTTACTATGCATGTATAATGTATAAAATATAAAGTAACTATAAAGTAAATGTAGTAAATCTACTTAAATTGTATTGTGTAGGATGTACTTGCGACAAGTACGATGAACCATTAATAGGACAAAAGTTCTGTCTATATAAAATATACATATTCTATTATAATATAATATATTCTATATCCATATCTATCAATGTCATTTCCTCTCTTTACAGTCAAGATTTTGAAGGGACTCAATACTGAATAAATATACGAGTCAAAGTGAATCACCGATTTTTGACCTCTCAAAGTCATGTTTTTCTCTTTTCTGCCTCTGCCTCTGTTTTCTGATAGATAACAAAAGTCAAAAGTATCTATAATAATTTCATTTGTGTTTTGAGTTTTGAGTGTAGTGAAAAAGTAGTTGTGTTTTGTTTCATTTGTTTATTTATTGTAAATATACCAAATATCAAATACCCAATACAGTCTTTGGCATTTGGTGTTCGGCATTCGACAAGAACTCGTTAAATAATTGTAAAAGGACAAAGTCAGACTGGAAATTCAAAACATACTATGCCGAAAAGAACCTTGGTTTTCACAGTTCAGTTCATTTCAAGCTTTTCTAGTCTCTACCATCCTGTTTAAAAGTAATTTTCTTGTTTTTAACTCGCAGTTTAATACACTCAACATTTTTATTACTACTACTGTACTCTCTACTCCTTACAGAGGAAATGTGATTAGTGTCATTTATTCATTCCATATTTTTCATTAAATTCCTTCCGTTTGTATTTTGTATCATGAATCATGTGAATTATTATACACGACACAAGTACAACGTTTCAGTGAAAATTAGGAGAAAAATAGGAAATTGTTCATGTCACTGTATTTTCTGATTTGTGATTTTAAAGTAAAATTATTGTAAAGTTTAAATGACGGATTTTAAGTCTAAATTTTTGATGCAACTTGAATACAAATTTAGTGCCGCATGTAGCATGTATGATGTATATATTATACACTTTTACACACATTCATGTAAAAACAATTATTACATTAGAATTATCTAGAAGCACGTTTTGAGTTTTGAGTTTTGAATTTTTTCAATGCGTCGTTGTTGTTTTTTGTAAAAACACTTACAGCACAACATACATAGATTATCTATGATAGATATTAGATATATTCAACACTCGATGTACAATACAAAATACAAGCTATAGAAATTAGAAACTAGAGTACAGCTCAGAGTACAAATCACATATCATATTATAGATAAGGCAACTTTGAAAAAATGCAGTGTGAGGTGTGAGTGCATTGGCTTCATATGATATGTTTAGTGTTTAGTAATAGAAATACATATTGAATATGGATATATTATATTGAGCGCATGAAATTTAAATGTTTTTGATTATTTTATTTTATCTCCAATCTAGATTCTAGATTCTAGATACATAGATTTTCAACCATTGCTCTTTTGTTCATTGTACATTGTACACACCGAGAAATTTGAACACTGAACACAACACACAGCACCGGATAGCCATTTCCATCAAAAATCAAAAATCAAAGGTCAAAATACGTGTGTAAAATGAGCCAGGACGAGGACGAAGAGATTCAACGTAGTTGCCGAAAAGAGGATGTAACGAGGAAACTTGACAGTTTCCCACTTAGCAGTTTCATTCACCTGTACACTTCAGAACTGACACAGCTGACGATTAAAACTCTGGATGTTGCAGGGAAATTAAAAGCTGATCTTGACCGCATTTCTGTCATTGTAAGGTTTTTCACAACTTATTACTCATTATTTATTATTTATACAATAATTCACAATTCATAAGCACTATATATGTAAATGATTGTAGTAAAATAGTTTTATCCTAAAAAAATGTGAAATATAATACGAGTTTTAATTTATGATTTTTGATTTTTGATGCAGTTTGCAATTATTGTGTTTACTTTTTACAGATGAGACCACCAGAAAAAAGGATGAAGAATGAAGAGCTTTACAAATTCATTGTAGATGAGTGTGATCGAATAACTTCATCAGACCTGTTGAAAGTACTGGAAGTAACTGGAAATAAATATGTTCTGAATTTCATCAGTAGTAAACTAAAAAACGTGCTGACTAGTCAACCTCAACAATCTCAAGCTCAACCGGATTCTACTCTCAGTCCAAAAGAAAGTCAAGAAGGGGGAGTCCGAATTCGGTTCAATGTTTTAAATCCTGTTGAGGATTTCCATGGAAGAACCACCTTTCTGGAGAAACTTCATGAAACAATTCAGTGTGTGAAGAAGGAGACTGATATAACAGTTTTATCCCAAGTCACACCAGCTCCAGCTCCAGTCCATTTGATAAACTGTCCAGGTGGCTTGGGGAAAACTGAGACTGCCCGTCAGTACATTTCTGTATATGGGAAACACTACCGGAATATTATTTGGATTGAAGCTGAGACTCGATTCACGATGGAAACTTGCTTCACTAGATTAGCTCTAGAGCTGGGTCTTTCAATTGAGAATTTGGAAGGAAAATCCCTGGAAATGAAGGAAATTGTCCATAATGTGTATAAAAATCTGTGCGATGGGCATAGTCACCCGGAAAAGCAGCTAATCGTGTTTGACAATGCGGACTGTAAATATCAACCAGTGCCATCCGGTTCTTCTCCAACATCTTTCAACAACTTGACCAGTCCCAGTTCCAGTGGTATTGCAGCGAGCTTATCTACAAGTAATCAAGGAGCTCTTGCCATCCAGCCATTTCTTCCTTCTTCCTCCATCCCAAAGAACATGAAGAAACCTAGAGTTTTAATCACCTCTAGGAATAAATTGTGGAATTCCAATATGGGTAAAATCCTCATGATGGAATTGAACACATTGACAAAAGATGAAGGTGCTAATTTCATTCTTAATCATTTGGGAATGTCCGGCACTCCAACTAATCAAAGAGGTGCAACGACTCTCACCTGTCTTTTGGGTGGTCATCCACTAGCTCTCAAATTAGCCATTTCCTATTTAAAAATGGAACAAGAGGACTCGGCTCAAAATAATCCATTTCATCCTTACTCAATTTATGATTTCATTCAAAAATGTAGAAAAACAGCCACGAGTTTAAATTTACATACAAATGATAGAAATTCTCCTCCTCAGTCATCATCATCACCTTGTTCGTCGTCTTCTTCTCCACCTTCTTCATCCACTTCCTTTGGTCCAGTTCCAACTTCAATTCAAATTACATGGTCACTTATTATGGAGAAATTGGAGTCAGTTTCACATGGATACATGGCCATGCAGATGAATGAATTCCTCACATTTCTATATGCTGATAAAATTCCAAGAGATTTCTTACTATCACTTTTACCTAAATTGGAAGCTCATGCAATGAAAAAAAGTTTAAAATTGTTGGAAAAGTATGGAATTATTGATATTATTAAAACAAGTTCCAATATTACATCAAATTCAAAGTCAAATTTAAATAGAAATTTAGTAGACTCATCAGAATCGGAAGCCTCATCCAATTCCAAATATGTAAAAATTCATCGTCTTCTCCAATACATGTCTCTTCAATCCATGAGATTATCCTCAGAAAATGTGAAAATCCAAGACAAACTCAAAGTGCTTACCAACAAATTCCGTGTCGTTCTTCAAAATGTGAGTGAATATGGAAATTATTATATTAATGATCCCATTTTTCTCAGTTTAAATCAACTCTCAATTGATGACCCTTTCAATCTTATTCAAGAGACTAGTAAATTTCTTCATTTCAACCTAAAATATTCAAGATTCCTCCGTCAAGTGGAAAAATATGAAGAATCCTTGACCCTGTTGAAAATGATAGAGTTTAAGAGGAGTGAGATTCTGGGTGAAAATCATCCGGATACTTTTGAGACTCAAAAGGAAATTGCACTCATCCTCTTTGAACAAGGAAAGTATGATGAAGCTCTAATCATGTACGAAGGAATCGAGTGGGGTCAAAAAGTACATTTGGGTCTGGATGATCCACAAACTATTTTCACGACATATAATATTGCTGTAGTCCTGAGGAGACAAAAGAGTTATTCAAGAGCTCTGGAGGAAATTGAGCAGGTCGTGGAACTGAGGAAAAAAATTCTTGGACACTTGAACATTGAGACAATCAAAGCGGAGCAGGAGATGGCTTATATTTTTTATGAGTCGGGAGATTTTGTCCTTGCCTTAAAAAATTATGAAACCTTGTATCCCAAACAGTGTCAAGTTTTGGGGGAACTTCATGATAAATCAGTCACTTCCAAATTTTTTCTGGCCATGTGTCTCCTAAAGCTGCGAAAATATCCAGAAGCCCTAGTCATCTTTCAAGAATTACATAAACTGTTTGTGATAAACTTTGGTGAAAACCATGCGGAAAGTTTGAACATTGCAATGTACTTGGGGATGGTTTTGGAGCAACAAGGAGAACTGAAAGAATCCAGAAAAGTACTAACAAAAGTTTATCAACAGCAAACACTTTTACATGGTGAGAGTCATGCAGAAACCGTTAATGCCAGAGACTGGCTTTTGTATTTAGATGAAAAGTTACAAAAACAAATAAAAAATGGATGTATGCAAAAACTGTAGAAAAATTATCAGACCAGTTCTGCACATCATGTATCGTATTGTTTATTCTGTATTCTGTAATATTCATTTAAGAAAATCGAGAAAAGAGACTGTATTTAATACTGTGTATTCAAAAAATGTTACACAACATATTTTTAATTTAAAAAATTTTAAATAAGTTTAAAAAATGCTCTAATAATGTTATATAATTTTTTGTAATACATGCTTCTGTTTTATTATTTTATGAAATACTTAAAAACGATTATTTTTTACACAATTTATGTTCAATAAAAAATGTCTGGTAAATTTTTACTGTCTGAAATTTTATATGCTAAAAATAAAAGGAATGTATTTTTGGAAACGTTGACTATAAAAGATACACAAAAAAGTCGTAGGCAGTATTGCAAATTCATTCGATAATCAATCATCAACAATCAGCACTAAAAAATACTGTGTTTATTGTGCATAGTAATTAATAATATTACAAAATTGGAAAATGACATTATAAAAACTGCATACAAATATTTACAAAGTTCATAACTATTCCAGCGTTGAATAGTGAAAAGATATTGAAATTTTTCATTAAAAATCCTTACATTTGAGATTTGAGATTGTGAATACAAAATTGAAAAGTATTTATTTGCATAATAGATTTTCATACTTTTTCTCTAATTACTCTTATTATTATTTTTTTGAGCAACATTATAGTTATAAAATAGGATACATATATAATCCATTCGTAATTTGTATAGGCACTGTTGACATGTTTATTAAAAAATGGAGCAGTTAGTTAGTCAGCAGTTAGAATTATTTGGAGATGGGAATTCAGAATCAGAAGATCCAACACTATTTACTTTCTTTAGCTGTTTCCAATATGAAAAAACTACGTACCAGCAGTATACGGCAATCATTTGGGACAACAACTGTACAAAATTTGAGGTCCGAGCTCGGGAAATGTTTTCCTTGGAAGGATTCTGATTCTGATAACGTCGTTCACCTGGAAGAAAGGCCCATTGTAAAACAAATGCAAGGAGAAGAACCACTTTACTCACGAGCCACATCATGATTAAAGTTTGAGAATTCTGTAAAAATCACAAAATAAATGCGTTTGATATTCCACTGTACATATATGTATATTCCACTGTACAATATACAATGTATTGTTTAAATTTACATTTAATTTTGATATTATCCACATATTCATTTACCATTTGAACACCGATAACTAATGCGAATGCAAAAAGAAGTCCTAGACTACTGATGATCATTATAAGTGTCCAACGAACCACCACTTCATTCTCTGTAAAAATTAATAAGACATTTAAGAATTCCAGAATGAAGAATCGTCCATTTATTTATTTTTGATCTAAATTTGTGTATAAATTATAAATGTTGAACATAAAGCGGACGGATATTTGATATTTTATTACCTGCTGATAACTTTGAAGTCTCATCAAGACTCAGATGATCTAGAATTGCTTCTTTTCCGGTCACTTTTGCAGAAGCTAGAGTAACGACAGCCATGTGACCAATAATTTCTATGAGCCCTATGACAAGTGCTCCAGTAGATAAGGGCATGCAATAACAAGGCATTTTGTAATGTTTTAATTTTTACGGATTTCAGACTGTACACTTCACACACTCAGTATTAAAAGCTTTGTAAAAAACTCAAAATGAAACTTGAAACGCACAAATTATTTTTATTCTACACCCACTATTCACTATTTACTATTTACATGAAAAAAATCCTGCACTAGCCTTGTTGTCGTTTTGTTACATATTTTCTGAGCAGAGTAGATTTTTTTAAAACAGCCAAAACTTTTGTACATGACGTGACTTTTACTTTCTCCTTTGCCGAAGTCTTTCCGAATCGCGTACTGCATAAATACTGCAGTAGTATGAGGAAGTCCGCACTTCAATTTTCACACGCAGGAGAGAAAAGGAGAGCAACTCGTACATATGTTTATTGCCAGATTGCCTATTTCGATATTAGACTCATAAGGAATTCACAATTACTTACACTCATATGCAGAGAGTGTATGAATTTCCCTTCTTATATAGCGTGTGTTATTTAGTTTCATATCAGTCATCGCTCTGTTAATACTCTGCAAAAATGCGAAAATATACAGTGCTAAAAGTTTAACCCGACTGTAGGCAGCCGTAGCTTTTCATCAAGTATTTAAAAGGGAGAAGAAAATAACTTTATTTTCATTTTTACATCTTGAGTCTGGAGACTCCATGCAAATATAACAAAGAAAAATAGACACATATGTACGTTTTGACTTTTTACAATAAAAATTATTAGCATTTTTTGATTATCTCAGCAATCAGTAAAGTAAAATAAAGAAATAGTATAAGAGAACTAGTGAACCATATGTATTTAGCAGAATGCCACTTCATAAGACGAAGCACCCTGACTGACTCCTTGACAGCTGAACATGGGTTGTTGATCATCATACGCATAAGTACAGGAATCATAGCATTGACTTTTAAACAGTTGTGAATATTCACTTGGTTTACAAGTTTCCCTGTCATAATCAGGCCATGGACAACAGTACTCTCCTTTCCTAGTAGCACTACAGGCACTTTTACATCCTGCCACATTTCCACCTTTTCCATATTGTTTGAAATCATTTGGACAAACTGACATGTCGAATCCACAGGATACTTGTCGACATTTTTCTCCGGAATTTACAGTTCCTCCGACCGGTGTGATGGTTATGGGCACATTGAAGCCGTCCACGTAACTTATGTCCTAAACATTTTCACATAAATAAATAATGATTTGATAGATAATATTCTTTCGAAACTATACCATTAACCATGAATGATTTGACATCAACAATTTCTTTTTATGGCGTATTTCAATAGAAAAGAATATTTTTTACCCAAAAGTCCAAATTTGTGTACCATGGGGGAGCGCTTAAAATTTGGCGGAATTTTCTATGCATAAATCGAGAATCTTCACTCTGCAGATAAAAATTACTAAGGAGAATAAGGTATTTGAAATATACATATAAAGTAGGCGAACATATATAAAAAAAACTGCTTTTTAGTCTCTTTAAGTTGTTTTCATGTTTTATATTCTTAGGGAAACCTTGTATTTTTTTGTAGAACCATTCTCCAACTTGCTCCTGGTAAACATCAATGACGTCGTCGTTTTCCATTTCGAGCAACAAAAGAAAAGAAAATACAACAGATCGTTGATTAATAAAACGTTTTGAACAATAATAATAATATGCTGTTATTACTATAACAATAAGTTACAAGTAATATACAAGTAACAAATAAACCATATCAAAAATAATATAGCTTCTTTTAAAAACTATAATTAATAAATAAATAAATATACTTACTTGTTTTATGTTTTATTGTTGATTTCCTCTTAGGCGGTTCAATCTAGCCCACAGTTGTCCAGCTTCTTCATCTTCATCTGCTGCACCAAATCTATTACAGGCTGTTCCATGGTTCCAGTAACGAGAAGCTAACCAAATGACAAAACCAATAAGGCAAACAGCAAGAACAACTCCAATGCTAATGGCAGCAATTTCTCCACCGCCGAGTCCACCAGCAGCAGCGGCAGCAGCTCGAGCTGCTCTCTGAAAAATTGCCTTCAATTTTTCCCACGAGTCTTCTAATACAACCATCTATTTTATAAAAAAAACAATAAAATAAAAAATTTAAAATATTATACAGAATACAGAATACAGAATACAGACACAAAACAAAATTCTTACGTGCATATAGATTATAGATTTCATTTCATTTGTCATATATAAGTACGAGAAATATGCATTGCTAATAGTTACACACAAATATAAAACAATTCGAATGCATATAATACCGAGATAAATGGGTTAAAAAATATATTTTCTTACCTTTACTGCTTAGTTTATGAAGAAAAAACAACTTTTTTTCCAAAAAATTCAACGGACGAGAGACGAGAAGGAGACAAAAGAAAACAGGACCATGCAGCTCAACGTTCAACGATTCAATGAGCTCAAATCCTTTTTCTTCCTGCTCTCCTTCACACGAAAAAATTTAAAACAAAGGATATCGAGTCCAAATTCCGCGAGAGACACTTTTTAGAGACGAGATACAAAAACAATGACACAATATGACAAATTTCTCCACATTCTTCAGATTCTAGATTACAGAGGCTTAAATTTATGTTTATCTCTATACTCTATACCTGCATCAAATGTAGTTCTAGATGTACACTGCGCTTTTCCACAGTCTCCAGTGTCACATTCAACTCCATTTCCATTGCACCCAGTTCTAGCCCAAATTCGTCCACCGAGCCATTTGTATCTTACAGCAAAGGAATTTGATTCACCATTAGGACCTAAGTAAAAACCTCCATTAGCGGGGATTTCATTCTCACCATACGTTCCAACCCAGATTCCTTGACTGCATCGATTTACTACAGTGAACTGATGTGCATTCACTGAATGAAACCCATGACCACTGAACAGAACTAATCCTAACACACCAACAAGAATTGACAGAGATGAAACCATTTTGCACTGATGTATAAAAATTAACTAAATAATCTATAGTTTCGCTCTCTGTGACTTTTATAAAGGTGTAAAATTATAAATAAACGTACAATAAAACTCGTTTAATACAACTAATGTAGTACGCATTATTTTTATTTTTTATGTGTATATGTATAGTAAGGTTTAGTTTCTGCAATGTTTGTTGATTATATAGAATATAGAATATATTGAACAGCTATCAATCATTTGTTGTGTGTTCAGTGTTCAGTATATAAGTGAGACAGATTTGAGTTTTGAAACCAAAGTCAGAAGTGTATGCTTACTACTTGATGCTTGTTATTTACTGTATTTATATATTATGTAGAAAATAGATGCATACAATTTATTGTAATGTTGATACCTTCAATATTTCAAGTGTAAATGATGAGCACAGAAAGGAATAAATGAAAACAAAATCTGTTTATGAATAATGAATATGTTATCTCTGTTGCATGGTATAATAGTTAAAACGATAGGTAAGCAGTAAACTTTAAGCGTGTTGCACAAGCTACAAGTTTAGTGCTCATTATTAAATGTCACCCAATAAATAACTATTGACAGATTTTGTACCAATCGATAAAGAATGATGTTTTTGTGCATTTTCCTGATAACCGATTAATATTGCAATGGCCACATATTATTTTATCTACTGCACCAGTTAATTTAAAATTTAAATGGTACAGTGAGAGTCTTCGTTACTTATAAGCCTGATTAAAACTTCTTTAGCTCTTTTCAATGCATTTTTGGGTGGATTAGTATTGATTCAAAAAGTACATGCATTAGTTAGTACATAATATATTTTGTACACACATGAGAGATGAGTCATTGAGATCACTATGTTTTGGATGAAACAACAATAATTATTTACACTGAAACTTTGCAGTAGTCTAGTTTAATTTAGATTAATTCAGTTCAGTTCAGCTGATTCGTAGTAAATAGTATTATAATTTAAATTCATGCATGATTATAAATTATAATACCATTTACTGAGTGTCAACATTTATTTTTTATTTATATATTTGTACAATTTATAAGCTATATAATACTATTTTCTTGGATAAAAATAATTTTTATCTTTATACTGTAGGAACGGAAAAACATTTTAAATGGAGTAAAAATGCAAGTACAAGCTCCAACTCAAATATTTAAGTCATAAAAGTTAAAGATTATTGATTATAGGTATTTTTACACGGAGGTTATTGAAAAAAATGAGGAATTTTTGAAACTTAAGCTGTTGCAGACCTCAACTCATTATTCCTGTCATTGTTTTGCCATCGATTTCCATTTCCCTGTACTCTTTTATTCATTAGATTCAAACATTCTGTGTCATCCTGAAAACATGAAAGACAATAAATAAATATTAACGACGGATAAATAAATAAATGAAAACTGACACTGTACAAAATACTGATTCAAGATTCAAGAATTTTCATAACACTTTTTTTTCTAAGCTTACATCAAAGAAGATGATGCAGTCATGACCATTTGCTCCCAATTTTGCAGCTTCGTTCAAAATGTCAAAAGATTCAAAATCCGTTTCATTCCCTGAAAGTACAGAGCAAGCTCTCTGAGTTTCACCCTGTATAATTGTTCTTTGAAGAAAATTCTCCGTCCGATATTTGTAGTTGAGCTGACAAAATAGGAATTTTGCGCATGTTGGCCTTCCCTTTGATTTTTCCATCGTCTCGTAAACAGAGTCAAAGGGACGGAATACATGTGTGTTGACAGTATTCATCAAATAATCCGCAATTCCTTCCGGTTTAATGAATGGGAAGAATTTCTTCACAACTGAAAAATTACAGATGCCGATCCCGATGGGTTCCACACTCTCACGAACACTTCCTAGTATTCTACGGCGAGTACTTGGATCTTGAATTTGTTGGAGGAAGTTGTGAAAATTGTATCCAGATTTCTTTTCCAAATCCAACACTCTTCGAACGGCGGAATCTGTATTTATTCCACGAGTGTAGATGAGGCTCGTCTCGATTATTATGTAGGGCCATGGTGAAGTTAAAAATTCATTTGCAACTTTGGCCAAGTGTTTCCAGGAATTCGCGTCAGGTTCCATTCGTTTCCGCTAGAGAAAATGCATACTATATTATTATCCATTATCCATACAAAGCTTAACAATGTGAGTATTGAAAATGGAAAATCGGACATGCCTGTGTATTATTGTTTAAATTATATTGCTGTATAATATTTTTTTAAATTCATATTCAATTTTTCATCTAGGTGTTTACCTTTTGCAAAGAATCATCTTTGCCAGATGTCAACACAGCCAAAGGAGATAGTGATCGGTTGTTATTAAGTACTGAATAAAGTTATAAAAAAAACACCATGAAAATAAATCAATTACTAAAAAAATACAAACAATAGATAGTCACATGTTTGATGAAACATAGCTCACCATGCCCTTGGTCGGTCTGAGACGATTGAACTTGAGCCTCTGAATTTCCTTGTATCGAGACTTGGAAAAGAAAAATAGCTACAACGGTCTGAAAATTTATTATCATTTCTCCTTTTGCCTTTAACTTATTTCTTATTTCACTGAGTATTAATTGTATGAAAAACGAAACTGAAAACGTGTGATTCAATCGGACTTCTGAATATGATAATTATTATTGATAATATTTAATATCCATAAAACTTTTTTACTATGTAAAATGTAAATTAAGAAAATTACAGTACTTTTCTCTATTTCTTCTCTTTCTCTGTCCCGTACTTTCCAGCTCGTTGGACACTCTTTGCTTTCAGACTAAAATGTAAAGCGTAAAAAATATGAACAAGTGTTACACAGAAAACAGAATCACGGGGAGAGAGATGTTTCTATTTTCTATCTTCTTTACACAAGGGTTCTTCGTCCTGATAACCTTTGTTGGGAATCGGAAAAGAACAGGTAAACAAGTACGTAGTACATGGGGTACACAAAATCTATTCCTCTACTTCACCTTGAGCTGTGAGCTCTTAAGGGTACAGTATGAAGTATGAAAAAAAAGGGAACAGTTCCTTCAACTCTTGAAACGACAAAAGAAATGATTTAGAATTATGTATGTATTATTCGTACTCCATACTTTACATTACATTTATTTTATTACAGGTAAATGTACAATGTATACATATCTAGTGTATATCCTCTTGTTCACCTTGGAAATCCCTTCTTCTATCAATAGTCAATACTGTACCTACAAAAACACAGAATACATATTGAACTTGACCTTTAAAAAATTCAAAGGGTCTTTTAACCTATATTTTCTAATGAAACGTATATATACAAAAGCAACAAGTTCATAGTCCATGTAAATACATAACACATTACACACAGGACTTTGACTTTGTACATATATGTATTATTTCCAGCTTCGAGAAAGTTCTTATATTTCCCTGAGGAAAAGGAAAAAAGCGTGTGGAAACTGGAAACAAAGGGAAAAACGCGTAGTTCCAAGCCACGCCAAGCCGAAACACTTATGACCAATTGTAAACAATATCTGTATTTGAAATAATCATTGAAAACTTTCGATGTTTAATTTGATACAGAAAATATTTTTTATTCTTTAAAAAAAATATTAGTGGTAACAGTAAATAGAGAGAGTGAGAGAAAACTCTTTTTTTTCTCTAGTGTGTTTTATATTTTATTATATAGATGAGATTGAGAATTGTTTACAATCTGTTTAGAATCTGTTTACAAAAAATGTTTATAAAAATAACATGCAGAGATTAGTCCAATGTAGAGTAGCATTTTTGGTGAGTGTTGTGAGTGTTGACTATTCTGTCCATTGCAACCGTCATGGTCTTGACAAACTTCACAATATTTGATCCCAGATAAAACTGTTCCATTCACACGCAATGTGAGCCTCTGACCATCACAGGACAATGGCTCACCTTTTGCGACTCGCCAAATCCCGACTCGGACGACAGCCGGTAGATTTTTGTACACACCTTCAGCCCTCACACACGCTTCACTTGCTAAATAATATTTTAAATAATTTAAGTCAATTTAATTAAATGATCGTGATATACTTAATGCATCATACAAATATCATTCATGTATTTAAAAATGAAGGCACACTATATTTAAAAAAGTAAAAAGTAGAAACAAGTTATTACTGATGGCTTGCGTCACATTTGGATTAGTTATACAGTCCTGATTAAATCCCTGCAGTCCTTCAACGCCCACGCATTCAAAACACCGTAATGCTACAAATGACAAATGACAACGAACCAGAATATTTATAATTTAAAACAGTAACTTTTAGTTCACGTAGGTAATACACACACTCTCATTTTTTGATACTACTGTAAAACTGATCAAGAAAACCAAAAACCAACCTTTTGCTCCGGAAATACTAAACAGTAGAACGACGGGAAGGCACTGCACAGTTTTCAAATCAAGACGTTTGATCGTTTTCATGTTTCACAAACACAAAGCATTCGTTATTTTCTTCCAAAATATGATTTAAAATTTCAATATTATAATGATTTCTAAATATTAAAATGCAGCTACTTTGAGCATGTACAATGTACAAAGATGATTTTAATAGCAGAAAATGGGTCTTAGACGACAAATATGCACATATGAATCAGAACTACAATTTGAAAAAATTTCACTCTCACTTCTCACTTCCTCACTTCTTACGTTTTACTTTTTTTACACTGTAACTTTTTGCATGAGTGTCGTACTAAAATAATATCAAGTGACTAGCGACTGCATGCAAAAAAAAATCATGTGTACATGGTATTTTTGGGGGCTCAAATCATCTCATTTGCATATCCGTTTGGCTCATTTTCTAATTCGTGGTGCAAATCCCCATATTTTTGTTAAATGTAGTCCTATTGTTTGCTAAATATTATATATTATTATGTTACGTGTAAGGCAAGAGATCAAAACTATACACTATACTATACACCCTGTCCCACGAAATTAGTCGCGACGGTTTTTTTGAGTTTCTGTCCAAAAGGGCAACGCTGGGGAGACGT
>JAQGBH010002045.1:0-27097 GCA_034698265.1 Sminthurinus aureus
GCATGCTACATAACATACTAAAAGCGCATGGATCTATCTAAAATAGAAAAAAAGTTATGGCCAAAAAACATGGTGTCCCTAACTTTTTGCACCGCACCCTATGTGCATATGTAACAGGATTTCAATGTTGTATTTGAATTTGGATTTTCTTATTATTACAAAGTCAATTTATTATAAATGGAGGCACTCAACGTGTGTATAGTGTACAGTATACAGGATGTTTACAAGTTTATGCTCATGCACTTAACTTTTAAGTCCTTGGTCAAAATAAGGATCCTCATTATGTGCGGAAATTGTACAGATAGAATTTAGACTTCCATTTGCCATTCCAGTTTCGATATTAAATGCATCATGTAGAAATGTAGATACTAGATGCTAGATACATTTGAAATAATCTCGCTAATAGTTGACTAAATGATAAATCCTAAACCCTTGTTGAGCGTTTACGGATTTGACAAGGTAATTTAATCAAATCCAATGGCTCTTTCCCAAGTATGATAAAACGAATGAGAGAGATACAATGAGAAGGTAAAATATATTATACTATTATTTCCTACACTGTACAATGTACACTACACTGTATAATACGGGTGTAGTGGGATACAATGTGCACTGGAGAATGAGTTCTCATTATTAGGGATTTCAATTTCAATGAAATCCCAATTACATCCTGATTACATTTCAGCAGCATCAAAATCAACAACAATAACGATGAAATAGAAAGACAGACAATAGCAATAACAACAACAACAACAACAGGAGAAGAAGTAGAAGCAGGCTAGCCGAACAAATAATACAAAATACAAATTGAAGCCCACGCTTGTTTTCCTTTTACTCACTTTTACGGGATATCCTATCCATCCTTGATACACATGTGTATCTATCTATGCAGTGTTCTATGTAGATACTAGGTACTGACTCTGATGTGAGTACTGACGGAAGACAGAAGACTCCTCCTATAATTATTTACCATGTTCACTTGAAAATGCTTTCTGCTCATCTTCACTAAAGCATATAAATCGACATGTCATAATAATGCAACTTCAAATAAAATAGGAGATACCTTTTACTTCATTATGCAATGAGGAAGATTCAAAGAGAGAATTCTTTAGCTCTCTCTCTCTCTCTTTAAAATGCTTTCTCAGTCTCTGTCAACACTAATCAGCCCGCTCAAAGTCTGATGGAAGAATGTATTTCCTTTGCAAGTACACATAACTAGTAAGTAGAAACACCACATACATGTTCAATGTTCAGTGTTCACATAGTCAAATAAACTTTCTACATACGTTGCTATGCACAAACTAAAGTAACGGAGTACATTTTGTACAATATACATAGACTTTAGAATGTAGAATGTAGAAGGAAGGCAAAACGGAATGTATTTATGTAAACACGTTAGCAAGTCACTAATTGGATTGGATTGTAACTCAGAGTCAGTCGGGAAATGGTGAAAGAAACTACATGCATGTAAATGTAAATCTTTTCATCTAATCTCTACAGTTAAATATTACACGGTCGCGTATGTACTGAGATACATGAAAGAGGACCTACAAATATACAAATACACAAATGAGTGTTTGACTTATTCCCATTGTTATTCCATGATCTTCACTACTGACATAATACAAAATACAAAATAAGGAGTAGTGGTATTATAACACACTATACATTGTAGATGTGCTTAGTATTTGTACATTTATCTCGCCTAACAAATAGACAGACTCATTACAGTTGAAGTATATGAGACAGGTAAACATTTCGTATTTTGTAGAATGTGTAATTGAAATACCTATACATTGTTTACATTCTACAGTGTACACTGTAAACTTTATACTACGCGGCAAAAACATTAGCAATAAAAAATACTTGCATGTTTTCCACATGTGCATGGATGGATCATGGATGGATTAACTTTGGCATTTGTCTTGTTTTTGTTCCTAACCGGGTGTAGTACACTATTATTACTATTATTGTTATTGGTAAAGGAGTAAATTCTCTTCTTCAATTAGTAGTCATCAAAAATATGAGGGAGATCATAAAAACGAACATACATTTGCATGTGTATCTGATGTTTTTTTTATTTCTTTGTTTGTACATTGTACATTCTACACTGTACACTGTACACTGTAGACACGAAATATAGATATGGAAATAAGCTGAAATATTTTTCCAGATCAATAATATATCGTACAAAAACATCTTTGGAAAATGTAAAATGTACAAACTTGATACAGAATTTTTTCCGATGAACAGCTTGCTCCTTGGTTCTGTGCTTTGTGAAAAGACATGGTATATGTAAAATCTAAAATGCATGCGATTTACAATGTACATAGAGACAAACAAACCAGAGGTTACAACATGACATCAGGAGCTACTTAGTATTTAGTAAGATGAGAAGGTCTGAAGAGTTTTGTAATCGTCCAATCACCTTTCACACTATAGATATTAGACATTAGATATAATACCAGTTTATGAGAGCGAAAAGTTCCAGTTTTTGAAGTTGAAATGAATTTTCTTTTCTGATTGCCCATGTTCCTGTCATCGAACGTCGGACACCGACGGAATAATAGTGTTAGGACTTTGATTGTATGTTTGTATGTGTACATACGTAAGTAAATGCACATAGCACTTCTACAGATAGATACATAATATATAATACGTACATGCATATCTGTAGATTGACTCCAGCTAGTTTGTCAGTGTCCTGCAGAGTCCAGCAGATGTAATATGTAATAGGAATAAGAATAGGAATACGAAGTGTGTGTAGGATGTAGGTGTGTAGATGTAGAAACATATGGACAAGTAGTAAGTAGCAATGTCATCATTTCTCTCTCTTTCTATGTTTTTCTGTTTGTCTCTGTTTCACTCCATCTCTCCCTTTTTCTTTTACCTTGTACCTTGTACCATTGTACAAACATGTACAAGCTACATCTCCACTTGAACAACAATTACTAATCTCATTTTGAGGAGGAGTAAAATATACGTGAAGAGGATAGAGAGAGAGGAAAACTCAAAACTCTGGCTTTTTCACTGTATTTCCCTTCTGTGCCTCTTTCTATGCCTCTCTCTCTCTGTCTTTAAAGTGAATACCGAAGCTGTCAGCTCACAGCGATAAGAATAACAAACGAAGAGGTAAGTTGTTATGTCTGTCTACACTGCACTACCATTCTGCATTCTAGATTCTAGATTCTAGGTTCTACAGTTGCTTAGTGCTTAGTTGCTTATAGATTATAGATATAGACGATTATGCTGCAAAGACAGAGAGGAATCGAAGCAGTTTTATAGTTCAAATATGTATGTATACATATTGGAAATGTACATGTTACATTTACAGTCCACCATCACCGTTTAACACGCGACTGTAATAAATACGCTTTTATTGTATTCTCAATTCTCATTATGCTTACATATGCAGCATGTACATTGTACATGTACATATATGCAAGTCGATATATTTTACACATATGTCTAATGTCTATACTCTATACTCTGTACTCTGTACTTCAATAGTCCAAGAGTAAAGAAGAAAAATAAAAAAAAATCCAGAATCGTTTGTCTTATTTTGTATTTCTAAATTTCTAAAGAGAAAAATATTTCCACATAATATAAATAGACCTGGAGTCGGATGAGAGAATAAACTTGCAATATTTTACTTTTTACTACCAAGTGCATGTGCATAAGGTGATGTATTCTGGATAAGAATGCCTGTATGTGTGTTTGAGTGTGGACTCTATTTTGACAAAAGAAAACTTGAAATAGCTTCATTTCATTTCAGAACCAAATTCTTTTCATAATGGTGTACAGTGTACATAATACACATAATGTATAATGTATTCTATGCAATTCTATATGAGTGACTTTTTGAGTTTTGAGCTTGGAGCTCCCAGCTCCAAGTTCTTAATACAGAAATACAGAATACAGAAGGTATATAGATGAATAGCTTTTTTACGATTTTGAGAAATTCATAAAAGTCACTATCGGAGCTCATCATCATGGAAAAATTCCCACTTAAGTAAGCACATAAACAAAGAAACCCGCAGAAGCCATACATTTTCAAAAGCAAGGGAGTAAAAAAACTCCTTAAAAGCAAATGAGTATTTCTGTGTAGACTATAAAGACTCATTTTCTTTAAACGTTCACATTTTCCTACTCTCGTATTTTCTTTCAAAAGAAAACAAGTCCTCTGAACACTGAACGTATCTACCTACCTTATCGCTAAAACTCTCATGTTTTTCTACGTGAGTAGAGAAGTATCTACAAAGTACAAGATCTTTATCAATATACTGGAACTGGAGTATCTTGAACTTTGCTACTTATTATAATAATATAACTCTATCGAGCTTGTTCTAAAAGTAGCCAAATTCATAATACAAAAGTTTATTTTCTTGTCAATCAACTATGATATTGTATTTATCAACAAATCATCATCATCAAAAAGAAAGCATTTATTACCCTATATGCAATCAACTAGAAATTATACATAATAAAAATGTAGATCAAAAAAATATTGTCCTTTTGATCAAGAAATAATATAGTTTTTCTTTAGGTTTTTTGCAAAAATTATTATTATTCTAATTTTTGTTGTTTGTTTTACATGTGTACTTGTAATATTTTGACAAGTGATATTTCCCCTTGTGTTTTTATAGCTGTAGTCAAAAGTCAAACGTCAAAAGTCATAAAAGTACTCGAATAACATGTGTTTTATGGTTGTTGTTCATAAAGGAGTAAAGAAATCACCACCTTGTGCTTCTACCATTGACTTTTAAAGTACTTTTAGCATTAAAAATTACCTACTTCATAAGTCAGAAGTCACAAGTAATAAATGTTTTCATAATATAATGAAAAAGGTGATCGAGAATCAAGAATCAAGAATATGAGAGCATTTTGGAGAATATTAATAGTCTCAAGAGGAAGAGGAAATATTATACAAGTGTTTTTACAACTGAGATTATACAGAAACCATGGATCTGATCGGATAAAATATGAAATATGGGTAATTAAATAAAAGTCACATAGTAGGTAGTAATAAAGTGCCATGATTATTATTATTATTACTACAGCTCAAAAATCTTTCCTATGATCAGAGGGGTTTAAAAACACAAAACACAAACATAGATAAAAACACATGTAAAAGAGTAAATCAAATATTATGCACACTATACACACACACATAATATTATATCCCGATTACTTACAAATGTAAAGAAATGCTTCAAAAATTTGGTTATTGGTGTATGTTACATCTTACATGGTACGAAGCAAAATATATAATGAATTTAGTAGAGAAACACGCAAAGTAACAATAACCACCAACGCACGAGTTTGCGTTTTCCTCTTAATACAAATACTACCACTAAATATCTTGGAAGAATAAATGAAGACTATTTTCCTTTTCAATTTCATTTTGGACCTCACATCGAGTAGTTGAAGATGAAACGTGAAACGAGCATTCAACTTTTCGCACAGACAAGAAATGAATCAATGCAATGAATCTCTCTCATGGAAGAAAGAAAAGCCTCCATGCACTTTCATATCATATCATTTAGATAATGCATTCAATATTCAACAATCTTGAATCTTCCAGGATAATAATATTATCGTCATATTATGTTGTATATGAAAAAGCAAAAGGGAATTATTTAAAATGTTCAACGTACCTTTTGAGCCTTGAGTTGCTTTCTTGATAGATGAATCCTCACGAGTAAATACACAGTCGATGAGAGACACAGTCAGACACAATAATAATAATGACAGGAAAGATGGAGAATGGAGATGAGGATGACGATGCAAAACTAACACTATATGTTTTTTACTCTCTCTCTCTCTTTTACAAAGACGCACAAATAGTTTTAAATTTTGTTTTTTATCAAAAAAAAACCAACTTTAGCAGAAATTGTTTATTGAAAATGAACTCTTGTTGTTGTTGCTTCTTGAGTGTATTTTATTTAAAAAGAGAGAAACTCGTTTAGTTTCCTATATCTTTACGGATGATATTTTTAGTTTTATTATTGTTATTATTGTTATTGTTATATTATATTCTTTCATGTGTTCACTTTTTTTACACAAAAGTTTCTTGCTTATTTTCTACTTTCCTAACCTTTTCCTTCTGCTAAAATATTCTGCCAGTGCAATGCAATGCAGTGGTGAAATGTACAAAATCTTTTATACTTTTTATTTTTTATATTTTGTATTTTATATTATACATGGACCATGGACTCTTATTATTACTGTGTGTAGATTTTTTTTTTCATACACAAAAAGTTTCTTCTTCGTTTTTTTCGTTCTTCAAGGTGTGTCTTGCTTGACACAAGACTGGAGATTGTGGATTGTAGATATATTATGTTCGTATTGTATGTTGTATGTGTGATGTGGGTGCTGATCGTGAACTTGTTAAGTAAAGGTATGTCATATATGTATACGTTGTTTTGCAACTTCTTCCTTTTCAAAAAAGGTGAGCTTCTTCTTTTCGTCTCTGCACTTTTGCTCCTTTTTTTCTATTCTATTGTGATGCAACGTAGGAAGAATCCGTCGACACTACACAGTCACAGTGACACAACAATTGTCACAAACTGGAATCTAGAATCTGGAATCTACGAGTTAACCCACCTTCTCCTTCTTCTTCTACTTTTCGTCTTTTTGGGCAACCACAATAGTCACATTCACACTTTGCTCGATCCCTGCCCTGGGAAATACTCTTCTTTTCTTTAGTATTAAATCCAAAAAAGAAAAAAAGAAGACGAGAATGAAACTTTTTGTTCAATTTTAACTAGCTTCTCTTTTCAAATCCTCTTCCTTTATGTTTTTCCTTCTTCGTGCTCGTCTTCTCTGCTATTACTTCTGCAATCTATAAAAAGGTATACACACATATTTATATGTGTCTTATAAGATATGAGATGACTATAATAATATTGTGATTGTGAATACTATAATATTATAGCTGTATGCATTTGTAATTTATATGAAAAGATACTTTATCCTAAAATATGTTATTTATATTTTAAGCAACTCAATTTTCAACCAATGACAAGAATATAATAATAATAATTTAAAAAGTATAACCGTTCTTTCAAGATCAAATCTTTTTCTTTAAAATTGGGTCTTTCTTAGTCCAGGGGGACTTCAGAAGAAATTTTAAAATTTTTACTGTAGTTCACACAGGTTATTCCGTAGGTCTTTCTTTGGCTATTTTTCACTGTGTATACACAAGAAAATGAAAGATGCAGAAATTGAGTAAAAGTTTATTATACCACTACATAATAGAAACTGATCACAGTGATCACTGATTATTATTAACATAAATAAACTTTAGACTTTAGACCGGTGAATTGAACTATAGTCTTGAAAATTGGAAAAACTGTAAATGAATGAAACCGAAAAAAATTCAAAATCACTTTTTGTACAAAACTAATCAAAGCAAGGATTTCGAGGATGCATCTTCCTTGAAAAGGTCATACAATAAAAAACGAAAAAGTTACGAATTTATTAAAAAAGCTCAAGAATATGATGTTCCTATAATAGTAAAATGGAAAGTATTTTTTGATAACTACTTATTATGCTCAATTTCATGCAGACATGGAACAGGAATGCGGTCGTACACACATAGATAGTACAATAGATACCAGAGATAGATGAAATTTTGGAAAAAGAAAGAAAAAAAAACTGGTAGGGAATTGCAATAGAAATCGACGCCTTGAAATTATTTAACACACATCAAAATTCTCACGAGGTGGTTTAGGTTCCGCTACTTTTCAAATGTTATTGTTATTATACCAACACAGAAAACTAAAACTGGTGTATAATATAGACTGTTTGCTGTATATATAAAATGAACGGATAATATAATATAAAAGTATAATATTATTATGTAGTTGTAAACATGGGAGAGTTGAGACTGGACACGGTTCAAAAACTTGAAACATGATGAACAATGAACAATGATTACACATTTGTTTTAAACAAAAACAAGTAGTTATACACAACAACAAAATGTAACATACAGCATACAACATTGAAGATACAAGGGAAAGAAAAAAATAGCTTTTAATGAAACCTTTTTGAACTTGGAATGAATAATTGTTTCAATTCATTAGATATTAGATAAAAATTATAATGCTCAAGTCGGTGCTATTTAAATGCCAAGAAAATTAAAGATCAAAGATGAACAATAAAAAATAACGTCTAAACTTTCGGCGTGGATATCAAAAATCAAAATATATTATTATGTGTGCTAGATGCTAGTTGCTAATAGTATTATACATAAAAATAGGATAGATATATGACAGTTGAATATTTATTATTTTTCACCGTGTTTCAAAAGCCGAAAATCAAAATCAAAAAAATGGAATATGAGACTTTTTTATATAGTGAGAAAAAAGAAATATAAAAATGTGCCCATCATAAAATATTAGAAAAAAAGTAATAAAATATATTGAAATTACCAGGAGGAATGTGTCTCGGAATATATAATATTATGTAATATATTATATAAATTTGACAGTTTTCAACATTGGACAAAACTCATCACACAGATGTTTCCGAATTTGCCATTCACCATTCACTCGGTTCCTACTGTTCACATTTTTTTAGTATTTGATTTCGGCAAAAACTCACATTAAAGAAATGGACATGGATAGACGACAAGGACGATTCATCTACACTCTACAGTCATAGATTCACTGGATTCACTCTTCAGTGTTCACTGTATATTCGTATACTGGAGAATTCTGATACAACCGTAAAAGTTTTCGGTACATGTGACTCTCAAATCAACTCCCTGCCTCGATCTGTCTCGATGCAATCTACAATATTAAATAGCTGAGGAAAAGGAAGACACGGGAATGTATACCATGTCAAAAGTTGAAGTGAGTCAGTCAGATGTAGAGTGAGCGCCGATTCCCATTTAAACTAGCTCAATAAAATAAATCCGTCGGCAGTATAAAATATTGTCAGTTTGAGAAACTTTCCTTTCCAGTTGACACATACACGTATCCAGTATCTAGTATATTTTGCACACCAAAAGAAACAGAACACGGTTCACATGTACAAGTAGATACACGTACACAGATACACACGGTTTGTCTGTCGTAAAAACCGACTTGAGTTAGAGTTCAATTCTGAAAAGTGCACTGTCTATCCTTGATTTTTTTTTTCTCGTTTTTTCGCTTTTTTCACCAACTTCAGAGCAAATTCTCTCACTTCTCTTCTTCTTCCTTTTTGCTTTTACTTTATTCACTTTTTTCGTTTTTACTTTCTTCTACAAAATTCGAAATGCCAAATACCAAATATACAGGACAACGAGAACCTGTCAACTTACAAATCTAATTTGAATCAGAAAATTCAAATTCACAATTCACAAAGTCTTTACACTTTACACTTTACAGTCAAGAAAATAAGAAACTTCAATCGAATACTATTCCCTCAATTTCTTTTGTTCACATGTGTAATAAATTAATATTAAATTTATAGGAGGCTGACTGTTGACAAGTGAGTAGATGTAAAACAAAGCGGTTTACAATTCACAATGTTTTAATTTGTTTCTTTTGTTTTTGTTATAATATTTTACACTGGCTTTAGGTAAACACTATCAAATATTTTATTGCATTTCAATATTATTTTATATATTATTTTTCTGCACTACCAAACACCAGAAAACTTGTAATATATTACAAATCATGTAATAAAAATGGAATAAAGATAAAACACTTTTTAGATAGACTGTTAGTACAAGTAAAAACTGGATGCAATGTTATTGTGATACAACATACAACCACTTTTAATCAGCGAGCAGACACGTTGGGACGTCTGAACGCGTGGAGCACAGAAAAGCGACTAGTTTCAGTTCACGTTCACTCACAACTGGTAGTACTCAACGACTGAGCTCACAACGCGGGTCACTGTCTCTAGGTTTTTCTCATCTCTCTTTCGCTCTTTCGCCGTAGTTCAAAGCTAAACCCAAATGTTCCGTTCCGTACAGTTTGGAGGTTGGAGCTTGGAGTAGCAGCATGGACTGAACTCAACTGACTAACTCTGCCTCTATCGACGGGCTTTTTGTAGAAACTAGAAACACACTTAAGCGGCGTATATCGTATTAGAAGTAGGAGAATTTGTGGAACGTGGCAGTTAACAACACAACGCAAGCTACACAGAGACAGTTACTGATACAGAGGCACAGACCGAGAGAGATCAGATATTATCACATAGTCGCATGTACTGTGCAGTTTGAATATTGCATCCTGAACATTGGACTATTGGACTTTTTCGGTTTTGGTTTTCTCTTTTGTTTTTTCCTCACACCGGTGAACTTGAGTATGGTATTTGCTAAATGAATCCTCACACATGAAATCCATTTCAATTTTCAATAATACTTTCCATGTCCCATAGAATTTGGAGTAAATGCATAAGCCAATAACACAGAGACGAGTGCAAGAAAACGCATGCACCCCTAACACCTATATATCTATATAAATCTATATAACTAAACACATACAAAACAACTTGACTTCTTAGCATTAAAAAGCCAATGCCAACGAGTTAACTTGGGTTAGATAGAGGTTTAAAAAATATCCTATTTGCACATGGAGTACATATTACATTTACCATTTACGTATAGATATAGAGATATACTGTATCTACATTTATGCATGGCAGTAAACGTAAACCTAGTAGTAAAATTAAATTCAGTATAATACCCAAAACTCCCCTATTGGAATAAAATACATCGACTCTTCTATCCGTTTGTCTTCTTTCTCTACTCTGTGTTGAGTATTGAGCATTGAGTACAATTCTATTCTGTTTCACCTACATGTGTACCTACAAGGTGCTTGGAAAAGAAAAAAGTAAGATGCCGTTTAGAGTTTAGAGACTTGAGTTTCTTGCGGAGGTAGTTGGCTGGAGAGATGGGACATGGAACATGGAAGAAGAAGTGGATGCTGGATGCTGGAGGAGACTCGAAACTCAGAGCTCTGGTGCTCCGAGTCTTTGAGTTGAGTATGGAATTCAGAATGAATCTGAATCGAAACTCGAAGCAGGAATATCTGGAAGCAATAGCTGTCTAGCCTGCAAACGTATAGAACTTTTTATGTAGTCTACAGTCTACGTTTTCACTATTCACCGTATAAAGTTGCAGTCCCATTTCCTCTGTATTGCCTTGATTCTGTATATTGTATATTCTATGATCTCTACACATATATATGCATTGAGAGAATCAAATAATGTTGTACTATTGTACATAAATAGGTGAATTGTTCCTTCTTTGAGTCTTGAGTATTGAGTCTTGAGTATTGAGTCTTAAGAGAACTGGAAAGAAAAAAGGGGAAGAGAGAATACAAAACGCGCATATATCTACAATCTAAAATCTATACAAAGGAGAAAAAGAGACCCGCGGAAGTCGGAAAATGTGGATGCAGAAACTTCATACATTGCATCTACGATCTTTTACGATCTAGGAATATCTACGTATGCGTGTGTAGTGTGGACGTTGTAGATATTGTACGGACTTAGTTAGAGGTAAGAGGTAAAAGGTAATTCAGTGCTATAACCAATAAATACAGTCCCGCATATCACAATTGTCTAGATCAGTGAAGACTGTATACAAACTGAACACATGAATAGGAGTTGGAACAGTATTTTTTCTTTCGGCTTTTTCAATGTTCTCGAACCATTTCTATATTTTGGCATTTTCCCTTCTCCTCTGTGTGCATTTTACAGTTTCTTGATCATTTATACATAGATTCAAATAATCGGAACTGAAATTGAAAAGTTGCGTAATAGTTCCCGCCTTTCGGCAGTGGCAGTGGAATTTCTCAACTCGACTTGCTCAGTTTCTTCCTTCTCTGCTTGAACTGATAGCGAAGAACTGAAACCGAAAACCAAACTTCTAAATAGACAAGTTCTGAATTCGGAAGTAACATCATCTGGAAAAAGTATCCTAAGATTCGCCAGTATCTCGCATCACACCTTTGTGCATCTCATAATTTACTATTTGACTTCTTTCCTATTTACTCCTTTACCTAGTAGTACTTTAGACATGACATTGATGATGAAAAGGCAGGAAACCAGCAAGTTTTTGAAATAGTTCAATGTTCAATCTAATTTAATCATTCAAGTCTCAAATC
Organism: Sminthurinus aureus; assembly: GCA_034698265.1. Taxonomy (NCBI): domain Eukaryota; kingdom Metazoa; phylum Arthropoda; class Collembola; order Symphypleona; family Katiannidae; genus Sminthurinus; species Sminthurinus aureus. Next base: position 12,114 of record JAQGBH010002045.1, read on the forward strand.
TCAAGTCTCAAGTCTCAGGATGACTGTCCTAGATATTAAATAGTAGACGTGCAGAATTTTAAACAGCCAGTGTTAAATGTTACACGACACTTTGAGTTTAAAAACTAGAACCATCTTATAGACGATTACAGGATTACAGTCAAAGTACAAAAATTATTAGGTAAACTGTCACATTTTAGCTCGGCAAATTCAAGGCACAACCCGTAGTAAGTAAGATTCGTTATTGGGTGTGTGGAGAACGACTACATAGAAAGCTAGGAAAATTGCAAAGACATCACGACATGTAAAAAATTCTATTATAGGTCGAAGCTTCACAAGGGATCCATTCCTGTCTTTAAGCGGTAAATTATGTGTCATAGAAGTATTCTGTATACTGTGTACTTTAGACTTTAAACTGCAGACGATGCATTACGTGGAAGTTCGCACTTAGTGTGTCACCAAAAATCATATTTCTGTCAGTCATTTCCAATTTCCAAGCACCGCAACTAGGCCAAAAATCTAATTTCACTTGAGCTGTGGTGAAGTTTGTACAGTCTCTAGTCTCTAGTCTCTACATTTCAGTAGTCTTAGAATGTCAGAAACTTGTAAAACAATTATTGAAAGGATCAATAATATATTAAACTGCTTTTTTATTTCGAATACAAATTGTGGTGCATATTTACACGTGATTATCAATTTCTTAATGTCACGATGCCACAGATCAAAGATCAAACCAGTAAACAGAAAAGGGAATGATAAATGATAACACAAAATAATTAGCAATAATATAAATTCCAGACATAAAAGTAATTATTGCACAGCAAATCACATAAAGGGTGTTGCTGCATTTCTTGGTGTTTAATCTGTAGCTGATAATTGATAATGTGTAATATGTAATGTTTAATGTGTTAAAATTAAATTTGGTTCAAATCAAGATAAATATGTTCATGATTGTAGTGAGCGTAAAAGGAAATTATAAATGAATAAATACAAATTCGAATGTGTGAACATCCCTTTATACAGATAATAGAGATTAATAGTAAAAAATACTTAAATGTTCTTTAATCTACCTCAATCCTCAATCCTCAATCCTCAATATAAAAGATCGACAAAGGGATCAAAAAGTAATGGTTGAAATATTACTTGAATAAAAGTGAATTTATGGTCCGTGATAAATAGTAAATAGTACAAACATGGTATTCACACCCTATTTAAGAAAGCAGTATAGAAAAGGAGCATGAACTCTTCTGGTGAGAATTCTAAACCTCATGTCTAAAACACATAACATGATACATTATACATAATACATAGAAGATAAGCATATAAAGGAGAATTCCTTACATAAGATTAAGATTATACATGTATTATTATGTGCGTAGTGTGTACAGTGTACAATGCACACTGTACACTGTACATTGTACATAGGAGATTGGAGTTTTTTCTTGTAAACATTTGAACTGGGAGCAGCAGCCTCTTCATCAGAAAATAAAAACTTTGTTCATTCCATCTCAACTTATACTAATTAAGGAACATCTCATATTTTTATCTTCCCCATGTACAGTGGTGTGAATGGCGTTTGTGTAATGTGTAGTCTGCTACTCTCTCTCTTCTTTTACTCCCAAGTCCCAAGTAATCTCATATAATACACATTTTATGTAATCTACATAATTTTTACAGGGACACTCTGGGCATGACAAAAATGTATATTCAGTACATTTTGAACAGTTTACTTTATCTGCACATGTAACATATAAAAACTACAAACTCTGTAGTAACATTTTGCCCATATGTCCCTCATAGTGAGAACAGACAGACATTCTACATCTTTTCATTTGGAACTTCGTACAGTGGTACAGACAACATTCAAAGAGTATAGTGTGTAGTTTCAAGATGGTGTTTTGATGTCTTCCAAAAGAGCAATAAAAATATCAACAGTTTATTTATGCGGGCGACGATTAAATGTACATGCATTCACAGACTACTTATTCCCATTTAATCCTATTATCTTTCCACTCATCATTTCGCTGCATAAGTACAAAACAAGAACCAAGAAGTACAAAGATGAGAAGCTTCGACAACTCCAAAATGAAATGAACTAGAGAAATGTACATAAATTCTGGTTTCTAATCGAAGTTTAAACTGTTCTAAACTTATTAATTGTAAGTATCAGGCCCAGCGTGAGGTTTATTTTTTATTATTCTTGCTAAAAAATTACATCAAAAATATTAGAAATACCAGAAAAAAAGATTCATTCCGGAAACTATTTTTCCTGATTTCTGATGCGTAAATAAGTAGATGATTGAAAAGCAAGGATTCTCCCGTGTAACAACGTGTACCATAATATTCTAAATGCTAATATGATAATTGGTTCTATTTTGTTTTACAACGACAACTACTGCTATTTTACTATTCTCATTCTATTGAGTCTAGAGTATTGAAGCATCAATAAAATGAAATGAAAATTTGTCTATTCGTCTGTTCGTCAATTCATGCATTTAGAATTTAGATTTGAAAATTTGAGAATTTGAAAATCTATCAAAAACACACAACACTCCTTCAACGTTTTTGTATCTACAATCTACAGCAAATTTGTTATTTGTATCCCTCTGGCGTGTAGCGTGTAGCGTTTAGCGTGTACAGTGTACGATGTACGCACTGCGGACCACTTAAATTATGCATTGTATTACATTATATTATATTTTTATATTATGCGGTTGTGACATTTGCACCATATTTACATAAGCCTTGAAAGGTGGAAGGATTAAATGATATGTACACAATGCACATTGTATGTTTATGATGATGATCATAATAATAATATTTTGTATTGCATTATATAAAGCGTATAAATTTTATACTTTGTTTCCAGCTAAGCTCATCCTTAAGACTTTTGGGTGTAGGGTACAAACTACAAGCTAGATATCTAAAAATGCATATACATACGCTCTGTCTGAACCTGAACAGTGCATACGGAACACACTCCTTACTATTTAATCATGTGTCTCATATAAATACAATCTTATACGCATTTTTGATAGAATCTAGAATCTGCTACATAATTCTGCCTGCTGGTCCATAATTCTGTTTCTTGTTACATAATAAGTCTGGTGAGATACATATTGAGGTACATATTGAGAACGGGGGAAAACCAGCAAGATCCTTTCGTATTAACTTTGTGCATATCGTTTTTCAGTTTTTACCCCCCAGTTGTCAGTTTTATGATTATTCTCAACCAAAACAATCAGCACATGCTGAGAGCTCAATTATACCTACACTTTTTTTAAGCCTTCAAGATTACACACAAGTATAAATAGTTGAAAGCTTCAGACTTTAGACTGTAGACTGTAGACTTCAGACACTTTAATTTTGATACTTATTTGCTGTTTTACATTGCATTTCAACTATAAAAAATTATTCATAACTTGTATCTTGTGTTGTGTATCAGTATTAAGTATTAGATCTTAAACTGTTATTACTTTGATAAAAAATATTCCCTGACTCCGGGTGCAGGTCAATTATACTTTTTAACCCATGCTCAATTTTCACAATTTGTTTTCCTCTCCGTTTTTTTTGAATTACCAAAATTTCTAAAGACTCAAGAGACTCTCGAGGTTAGAATTTAGAATTTACAATTCGAGTCAAAACCCAATTTGCAACCTCAATTTTATACATGAATGCAATTTGAGATTTGAGTTCCATTAGTGAATCAATGCATAGACAATTACCTCCAACAACCAGCAACCAAGCAGAACCGAGAAAAAACAACAACAACAACTCTGGAGCCAGGGATCTAAAAATTGGAAAACTTTAATCTTTTGTTTTTGTGCCCGATTGGAAGTTTTGGGTGCTGCTCCTGTTCTTTCTGACTACTGGACACTAGACAGTAGACTCTAGTAACTAGAAACTAGACAGTTGGTTTTAGTTATGGTTTTGGCTTTGGTTTGTCGGTCAGTTAAAGTTGAAGCAGGAGTTAGAGTTTTGTATTGGTATTGGTATTCCAATGGCAAGAGGAAGGAAGTATGGAAAGAGGAGAAGTTGAGCGTGTTGAAGAGTGAACATGTGTTAAGAAAAAGTGGCCTCACTCCATCCAATATCTACAAGCTACAACTTACAACTTACAACACTTATTATCGTTTGTTTGTCTTGTAAGGAATCTTAATGTGTTGCTGTAGCTTAGGAAAACAAAATGAGGAGGATGGAGGATGCCATACGGCAAGTTGTAATGAATGTTCCACTGTGCTTTGTTTTATGTATCCAGGAAGAACTCTGTTCTACATGATGAATATCAAAATACAAAAGTACGCACATGTGTCTCTCTTGTCTGTTGTGTGTTGGCTGTGTAGTGGAAACTAGAAACAGGAGTGAGTGATTTTCTCTGCTTATGTAATATTTTAACGTTTTGGTCATGTGTAAAACGTAAAACTGTAACAATTCTGAATTCTGAAACCCACAGCCCACAATCCACAATACACAGCCATCATAAACATGAACATTAACCTATACTTTCTTTATACATGTACAGATTTTCTTACAGCTTTTCTTTCCCTCTGACTCTTCTTTTGACTCCAACTACACAACCAAAAACCAACTACTTAGAATCCAATAACTATTTATCAAGTTTTTTTCTCATTTAGAATTTAGAGTCAAAGGTTTCCCGTTTTTCTACAACTTATGTGGATTCTGGATTGTGAGTGCATATGTAATGCAAAATCATAATGTGATGAGACCGGCTTTCGATTCCTGCATTTGTCTACTTTTTTCACCGAACCACGCAGAAGAGCACAATACAATACAAAATACAATACACAATACACAATATCCTATGCGTATACAGTATACACGTAGGATTTTGATTTATGATCTTTCAGATGCACACAATTTCTTAACATGGAAAGAGAAAGAGAGGGAACGAGGATCTCTAGAGCATGGAGTGTGGAGTGTCAGAATGTATGTGTATTGTGTACAGTGTACACTGTACACATGCTTAATACTAATACATGAGTAATAATGTTTGTATAAAATACATAATACATAATCCTGTTTTGTCCAAAAATTAACATCATAACTGAGAATATTTGTAAAGGCTGGTTTTTGAACGCATAATATTACTATTATACCTACTACAGAAAATCGCATTAGAGGCCGCTCACTCTTTTTTCTGCACATTTATCATATTTCTAGTTTCTCGTTTCCAGTTTCCAGTATACGGTATGATGAGTCGAGGAAATCCAAAACAAATTAAGACCACGAAAAACTCTACCAACAAAGAACAACCAAAACATGACTCACAATTTACAATAAAGTAAACGTGACTTTACAAATGAGGGGAAAATCTCTAACGCACTTATTACTCACTACTTACATTATACAAACTTATTCAAGCTTAGACAAAATAATTTGGTTTTGGAAAATCAAGCAACTAATGTTTTTATAGAAAGCAGAGAAACAGAACAAAATTAAAGAGTAAGAAAAACGTTCCATGAATCAAAAGACATGTTTCATAAAGATATTTCTCTTTGCTCTTTCTCTGGTATTTGATAAACTGTTTTCCGTTTTGCTTTCGTATTCATTTTCAATAACCTGACAGACTAGCAAAAAATACAATACAATAAAATCTTGGACTCAAAGATTCAAAACTCATGTACAATTTTAAAAACTGAATCATACAAAAACAAACAAAGTGGTAGAGATTTTGCCGGAAATGCTTCATAATTTGAAACATAAAAAGTACTGGACAACCCATAATTTTGTTTCAAACATCAAAGCTGTTGAATGTTGAATATTTCTATAGGAAATAAATACAAAGCAATAATAATTTTTTGCTGTCGTAAAGCTCAAAGCTTCAAAACTCAAAATTCGGAACGTGGTTATTATTATATGTTTTGTGATTTTTTTTCCTTTTTAAGCTTTGATGCTGAATGCAGTTTTGAGCGGTTTCATAAAAATGAAAGAGGAAGGCAAACTTTAATACTAATAATATGGTGTCCAACTCCATACTCCATTGAACAGATTTCTTGGAAAGGAAAGGTGTATTGTACATCGTAGATCGTAAAAAGACGCAGAAAATTTCACTCTCCTCCTTCCTTTTGAATTTTGAACCTTGCGAGAATTACTATCATTGTACACACAATACACACTACACAATAACGGTGTTTAAACTCTGCATACAAGAATTATCTAGAATCTAGAACCTAGGGTAAAAATCATATTTGGAAAATGGCAAACAAAAAAAATATTAAAAACAAGTTCAAGTTTTGAATTTAAAAGGTAAATTGTGAATTGTGAATTTTGTATTGGCAAAGAGGCATTTTTACGCTTTACCTTTTACATTTTACCCATCCTGATCAAACAAGAGCAAGAACAAGAGGAAGAGGAACAAACTAGGCTCTAGATTCTAGATTCTAGACGCTAGACGCTAGACAATTCAAATACACATTCAAAATTCACAATATGGTATTATTTGGTATTTGGATTTGATCCTGTGTAATTTAACAATGTCAGGGACAGCTTGAGAGATTTTTCCCTATTTGACAAACACAGGAAAAAATGAGGCTGGGAAAAACAGAAAGAGCACAGCTGAAGACATTTGACTTTTCTATTTTCTATTTTCATCCCAATCCAACTTTGTATTCCTCTTGACTCTAGAGCATTGAATGCAATTCCATTGCTGGTTACTGGTTACAAACATAAAACGTATGAAAGAAAGAGATGAAATGGTCCATAGTCGTCCACAGTTCACAGTGTACATTCACAAAATACGTAATACAGTCGTACAAGTCGTCGAAAAATGTTTTATTTACATTCGGTCTATTGGAATTTGGAATTTGGAATCAACCATTTGAACATTTGAGCATTTGAGATAAAAAATGAAAAAAAGGGAGGACGGGAAAAAATCCAAATCTACTTTTTTCCGACTTGACCGATCTCTTGAGCTCTTTCTCTCTTGTCTCTAGTCTCTCGTTTATGTGCGTTTTTTCTTTGGGATTTGGGCTTCTCCACTACCATCGCCAAATCAAGAATACAGAATACATACATATGTATGTGGACATAATCTACAGGGTTGATCCAGCTCACTAGAGAGGAAAAAAACAGTTCTCAATGGAGAATCGAGAATTGAGAATTGAGAATGGAGACTCTCCTCCTTTTTTACGTCTCCTCTCTCCTCTCTCCTCTCTCACTTTTCCTCTGTGCGTATTTCTTTCTTTCCTTCCACTTTCTACTTCCTACCTCTCCTACCGCTTTTATTCTACTTACTACTCACTACTTACCAGATGCCCACTTAAATTCTCAAAGTCCGTACATTTATGTACCTAGCTTGGAGATTGTAGCATGTGTACGGTAGTATGTGTTCAAACACATTATATGTCAGGGGTCTCAGTCTCGGCGTCAGTCGTAAACGCTCTATATATTGAATTTAATCGAATAGAAGATGAAAAAGTCGGCAAGGCAAACACCAAACACGCATACAAATTCAAAATAAGATACACACACAACACACAAAATAAACATGTACTTTCTAGTTTCTAGTGTCTAGTTTCTAGCTTCTACGTAGTTTACAGTCCACAGTAAAATTTTGCCAAGGGCAGCAAAAAGTAGTGAACACTTGCTCATAAATACGTACACTGTACACCGTATACACATTGGGTATCGGTGACCATGTTCCTTTTGTGAATTGTGAATTGTGAATGGATGTACACAGAATAGACAAACAGTATAAATAAGAAATACATACAACAAGAACCTTTGACCAAAACATAAAATGATATCATGCACAATTTATACTGTACCTTCTACCTTCTACTTTCAACGTTCTACGTTTGATTCATCCCTTTTGCCTTTGCAATACATATTACTGGTAGTTGATAGTACAAGTTTTGTCTCTATGAATGCATTTCGTATACAGTGTACAGTGTACAGTGTACAGTACAAAACAGAGTGAAGAGGGAGACGAGAAGGAGAACGAAAAGTTGTGCACAGTGATACTTCGTCCCTAGATACATTTCTGCGAGATGGACCTCAGAGACTCAACTTTTCCCCGAATAATAAAGTAAAAATTGAGGAAACACAAACACAAACAGAGACGATTCGAAGAGAGGGTTTGTGCTCAGGTTTTTTAGATTACTCCGACTCCGATTTCCTTCCTCCTCTTCCCTTATGCATTTTAGTGATGACAAAACAAAGGATTTGTTACATATCTAGAGTATAGAGATGCATAGGCACTATCTACAGACGAATGTCACAAGGGAAACCTACGGAAATTACACAGTAAACATGAAAAACAAAGGGAGGAGGTAGCAAAGTTGAAGGTGAAAAACAGTGGGAATTTTGTTCATATAACGGTGCATAACATATTACCTTTATATAAATGGACATACGGAGTACGGAGACATGAACAAACAACTAGGCACGCTTTTGCATTTGTCTTTTGTGCAAAATGTGCGAGTGTCTGGTTTTTCCTCGTCTCCCTATTCAATCCTACTCTAAGTTACATTGTTGACTGTGCAATCTGCATACTTGTAACTTCTGGATGAAGACCAGGAGTCAAGAGTCAAGAATCAAGAATCAAGAATCAACATCAACATGAGAATGAGAACTTTGACTTTGAACTGGAATTTGACTTTTCCCTCTTGATTTTATTTTACTTGAGAGAGAGAGAGAAAATAGTGAGAATGAGATACTCAACTCGTTGTCTTGTCCACACACTCAAAAGACTCCAAAGTTGAGAACTGAGAGTCGTAGCATTTAGCATACAGCATCAGTGTGGAGTGTAGATTGTGGAGTGAGGAGCGTGGAACTCAGAATCTGGAAGAATGTTTGAATAAAACTTTACCGTGTATGTATTAGTGAAAATAGCTATCTGGATTCTAGATTCTAGATTCTCATTCCCATGAATTTAATGTTTACCTCAACTTTTACTTGCTCCCATTCTCTTTCTCTCTCTCTTTCGATTCTCGGTCGTCTTCGTTTTCCTCTTCTAATGTAGTTAATTCCATGAGAAAACACATGTCTCTCCTTTACTTTTGCGTTTGTTTGTGTAAACTGTGAACTCCTTAAGAAGTTCATGTTCACTTCCCAGTAGTTGCCTAGTCATAACTATAGCAAATCTTGAGCCAAATTCAATTTGTATGTTTGTAGCCCCTTTCTTCTTCCTTCAACCTCAAACACTGTGTACTGTGTAAAATGGATGACATGGAATGACATGGGCAATCGACAATTGACAATGAATAACAATGAAAATGAATCAGAATAAGGAAGAAGAAAAGGATTCAATGTCCCTTCTCATTTCTCATACACTTACACGCTCACCCTTAACCCATTCCATACTTTTTAACGTAATCCAAACCAACTTATTGTGAATTGTGAGTTTTGAAGCTGTGACCTGGATTCTAAATGCATGTTCAATGTACATTCACATCTACATTTACATCTACATCTGCAGTGGGCACATTTGTCCTTATTTTATTAAAGATAGTAAGCTCGTGCATGAAAAATAATATGAAATAATGACCCTGGAGCAAAAAGCATGGATCATTGATCATGGAGTATACTCTTCTGATTTCTGATGGGATATTACAAGTTTGGCATACAAAATTAATTGGTAGCTATCTATAAATAGGTGAGTTACATTCATTATTTTCTTCCGTTATTCCATTTAGCTATTTCTTTGATCTTTCATGGCCTTGAATGTTGTATCTTGAATTGACAGGAAAATTTGTTTTCATCTTTTCCTTTTGTGTGGAAAATAGTAAAACCAGAATAATTTCGTGTTTCTAGATTCTAGATCCTTCTAGATCCTATACAATGTCATTATTATATATTATATTTATTTGTGAATGGTGAACGGCGTAGTAAAATTTAGCATTTGGCAGCTTCCTACATTGAACATTTAATACCCAATGCTCAATGCTCAATTCTCAATGCTCAATACATTCTACTTTGTGGATTTTGTATTTTACAGGATGGTGTTGTGAATGCACGGTGTACGGTGCACAGTGTGTAAGGTAATCTTATTTGCCTCCACAATCGTCTTCTCACAGTCCCATAATTCCATTGTTATTACTATTCCTCAGCAACCAATATCAAGACCAAATCAGAGCTAGTTTGTATGTACATGACCAACATAAAGTGAGAAACGTGAAGAGAGAGAGAAATGAACAGAAACATAAATGAATGAAAACCTCAACTTCTCACAAACACCAACTATAGGAAAATAGGAATCCAAACTCCGTCAATATTGCTTCCTTCTTTTTCTCTCAATTAATCTAGTTGATATTACTTTGCTCGATTGGTGTGGACTATAATAATATATATGTAATATTTACGATCCTTTCTATTCAAAAGGCAAGTAGGAAATGTATACACCGAACAGTGAAATGAAGAAGGAAGAGGAAAAGTAAAAGACGAAGTAAGAGAAGACGATAGAGATGAAACCGAAACGGAGGAAAATGGAAACATTTTAAGTCTATCTAAACAGGCGTTGAATGTGCAATATAAATGAAATAACGAGTTATTGAGAAGCTTTACGAGCAAGGAGCAACTCGACTCTAAAGGCAGTGGTACACAACTAATTTTGCCCAAGCTCATCATTCCCAAGGCCGTAAACAGCCCAAAATGTCATTGTCGTCCTATAACAGTCGCAATGAAACCCTAATTATTTGAACCTTTGCCTAATGCTTTATTTATTTTCCATTATGTAAATATTCAAACCAGTTCCAGTTCCAGCTCCAGCTCCGTACACAAAACACAGTTACATTTGTCTGTTTGTCTCTGTGTAAGGAGTAGGCAAAACGGTTAATGTTGAATGTTCATGTTTTTCTTGTTGTTCCAGTCTCAATTCAGTTCTCAAAGTTCTGGTCTCTGTTTGGTTTAGTCCAAAAACACTCCTTCTCCCTTTTACCCAACAACAAGCTCCACAATCCACAATTGAGGAATATTAGCTGGGTTTACATTGTACACTGCAAACTGCACCCTGCTTTCACATCTCAAAACAGTAAGCAGAATCATACCACAAACTGTGATCTATCTTTATGTGAGTGGGTGTTACTTGCACATTTGCAAACATTTGCTATTTACAATTTGCCATTTGTACTATTTACTCTTTACTCCTCTACTCGTTTTCATGCCAGAATGGAGCAGGAAAATAACATAACTATACAGTTTACAGTTTTATTCCAGCAAAAAAGGAAAAATACCAGCAGAAAATACAGACTAGAGACGTGTCTCAATCTTTTCTGGAATAGAGTGCGGAGGAGGAGAAGCAAATGTGCCAAAAATCTGATGTAAAGAAAAATACAAAATACAAAATACAAAACATGTCAATGAATCTCTGGTATCTAAAATCTAGGATCTACTTTAAAATAGTGGTAGTAAAATTGAATGGCTGCTTGTGGGATATTTGTACAAAAGTAAAATATTCAAATCCGTCTCTTATTATTGTACGTGGAACGAATACGTGATGCTTTGCATATTTTGAAAAAGAATTGCTACAATTTTATGACATTTTCTGTGGAGTTTAAGGCTTTGAAAAGTAAAAGAAGGGAGAAAAATACAGATTATTATAGCAATCATTTTACCACTCAAGACTTAAGGCTGATTCCAATATGATTAATGAAGCTCGAATTCCAACACCCAAAATTCAAAATCCTAGATTCTAGCTCCAAGATAACTTTCCGTCTAAGATAATCCCCATCTTTATCCCCATAATTAGCTAAAGAGACCCGAGACCCGTAACCAACACCAGCTAATTTAGATGAAGGAAACATAAAATAATTACCCAAATTTAGCTTTTCTTTTCCAATGAAGAGCTTCTACTACCCTCAACCGCGGTACATAATATGTTAGTATGGACGGCAAATGAAATATTTAATTATCAGACCGCGTTCATTGAAAGGATTTGAATTTTGAATACTCGCAACAACCCGCAATGCATAGTATACAGTGTGTAAAGGGTACAGTCTACATTGAAAAGTAAAGAGTAAAGGGCTCAACGTATAAATGTTCTGTTCCTTTTTGGAGCTCTTTTTTACAATAGTATTGAAACTTGCAAGTTGAAAGTTGAAAGGATGAGAAAGGGATAGAGTTGGATTTAAACAATCAGGAAATAATCAAGTATGGTTTTGCTTTTGCTCCTATCTCCCATCTCCCATCTTCCATCTTGTCCTCTTCATATCCCCATATAAATAAATATATGGGGTAAACACACACCTTTTTTACTACCTGTGTCGACTCGACGCTCTAGAATCTAGATTGTACAATGTACAATGTACAGTGTACAGGGTAGAGATGTCTTAAGTAAGCAAGGAAGAGGTAGGTAAGAGGTAAGAAATGGGAACTCTGTAAGAAACAGAGACCGAAAAGTCGTTTTCATTTCAGGAGGATAGTAATAACAAACTACTTAGAATGATAAATGTGAACGGGAAAGATGCAACTTTTCTGTTGCTCCTTCAGCTATGCTCTATACTCTACCCTCTATACTCTATAGCTATACGCAATCGTCGTTCTTTATACCATTTTAATTCAACTCAAGTTTCACTACAGTGAACAGTGCACATTGTACATCAAACAGAGAATATGGACCACAGTTTACTTGTATCTGGTACATAAAGTCCACTGTATAATATATAATACGTAAGTATTACATACCTATATCTTTACAAGTGGTGATAAGATGAGAAGAACAATACGGGTAGTATAGACTATAGAGTACGTAGGTATTTCATCTCTAATCTTTCGTCCAAAGTCCAAAGTTGATACATACTACAAACTACAAACTACATCCACATGCATCTGAACACTTAATATACATATAGATATGGAAAATGGAAACATAAAGGTGAACAACGCGGTTGTCCCATATAAAACATAAAACATGCCTGGACTCTAAACTCTAAACTCTAGACTCTTCTCTTTCTTGTTCCTTGTTCTTTTCCTCCTGGTTCTGCTGATTCTCCTTCTAGGTCTACGTCTACTTGTTCTCCTCTCCATTCTTCTTCACAGCTCTTTCACCAAGATGAAAAGCTCTAAAAACCTACAATTACCGTCTTGAAATAAGTTGTTACATCATTTTGTAGGCACACATAAGACATTGTAAAATATCTTAGTACATACTTACCTTCACCCACATGCCTCCTGTACACTCCACACTCTACTCTCTACTCTACTCTGTACACTGTACACAAAACCCATATATTACCGTACTTATATTAAATGTAGAGAGAAAGAGAGAGAGAGAGATAGGAGATAGGAGCATGGTTAGTGTGTAGGGAATTGACTATGAACATTAACTTTATCTCTAAACTTGCTCTATAGTTTTCCATATGCTCTCTACTGTGTTCTGCGTCTCTTGTTTTGGTTCTGTTTCTTGCTCTTTTCCCTGAGCCTGACGTTGACTTTGACTCTGGCTTTGGCTTTGGCTTTAAGTTTGAGTTAAAAGAGTCTAGCTCAAGTCAAGTTGAGTCGAGAACTGAGAACCCTTTAGTTTAGATATTCTCTCTGTCTTTTCAAACAACCATTCACCTCACTGACGTGTATTTTATATCTGTATTTTCTCCTTGGAAAATAACGTTAGGGGATAAGGAATAACGTATAACGTATAGCATATAAAAGTATATGGGACGAGAAGGAGAAGGACAACGAGAACGACAGCGGGAATGAGACGACAATGGTTATGACTATTTACATCCATCCATCTAACTATATTATATATTATGTAATAATAATATTGTATAAACTGTATACTTGTATACTGTGTGTAGTGTGTAGTGTGTAGTGTGTACAATGTACAATGTACATTGTACGTGTTTAGATATGCTGACCTATTGTTCCAGTCTCTTTCTTCCTCTTCGTCTCATTCTTCTTCTTCCACTTCTGCTGCTTTTTCTTCCAGTCCAAACAGCAGTTTTCCTCCTCAATGAAATTATACAAAGGGTCTTTATGCCAGAAAAGTATAATATATAATGTACAATGTACAAGGTAGAAATTTAGATACTGAGTAGTAGGTGTATGTACAATCTACATTGTACATATAAATCCAAGTGCGGATATAGGATATCCCTATTAGATGATAACTACATGGTCTTTGAGCTCATGACTCAAGACGTGAGCCTTGAGTCTTGAGTCCTGAGTCTCTGGTCTTTAGAGCCAAAAGCAGTTGAGGAGGTAGGGAAAAAGTTATGAGCTGACCATGCCAAAGGGAAACTTAAAGGCAAAGAAGTTATATCAGCAGTTCAAAACGATGGAGAATGGAGAACGTAAAAGCAAGACAATAAATTGTTAAATGTGCTTGTAGGTAAATCTTGAGACTTGAGACTTGAGACTTGTGAATTGAGAGTGGAGAACACATGAGGATTGAAGCAGCTGGTTTTCATGATGATGAAAGAATGAAACTGTAGAGTGTAGAGTGTAGACGTACAGAAAGAATAAAAGAAGACGCAGTGAGAGCAAGAGAGAGAGAGGAGCGACTACCTGATAAATTCGTCTCACAAAGTAAACGCAAACCAAAACCAAAAAGTGAGAAGAGGGAGAAGAAGGCAAATGTGTACAGTGTAGTACATATGTAGAATGTAGATACTAGATACATGAGAATGAGGGATTGAATGAGAAACCTTAACCCAAGAAATGGATTGAACACTGGAACTGGAAACTTGTTGGTTGTTAGTTGTTAGTGCAACATAATAAACACTCACAATCAGTATCAGTAGGAATAGGATGAAATAATACGGTACATTGACCATGCAAAGGGTACGTACCCACAAACAATAAGAGGGAAAAGACAGAGTGCACCATCTATCTGTATACCTACTCTTTTCAAAATCAACTGGAGATCCTCATTATTACCTATTCTCCACTGCCATTCAATTCAATCCAATCCAATCACATCCAATCGTTTCCACCCTGTACAAAGAAACCGATTCTTCATGTTTAAAACCGTGTACACTGTACACTAGGGTCCGTCAAAAAACACAAACCTTTGAAAAGTTGAAGTCTTACCCCGTCATATCGTTCCT
>JAQGBH010002046.1:0-27095 GCA_034698265.1 Sminthurinus aureus
TTATACATATATACATAATATAATGAATAGTAGAGAGCCCTTGGTTTATTTTGTTTCAATCCCAGCTCCCATTGCACCATTCACAGCTCAAAAGATGATAGGGGAAGTCCGTACTCTGTACTCTGTATATTTACAAATTCTACAAAGGATAGCAACATAAATGGATATACATGTAGAATGTAGAATATACAGGCATCCCAAGTGCACATTTGAGCTTTGAACACACTAAACACTAAACTAAACACATTGCATATTGGTAGTTGTGAATTGTGAACATAGAAACAAACAAACTAACTAACAAAATGTATACATACGATACACGTACTTACTTACGAATTACAAACATGTATCATAGTAATATGTATGCATGTAACAATTTACAAATCTAAACCGTAGATAGATAGATAGCTAGATAGATAGATGGATAGATGGACAGACATATTACACATTAGACATTAGAGAGACGATACTTTAGTAGAAGACAGAGAGAGAGAGAACAATAACTGGTTTATACTTTATACTCTGTACTCCATAATATTATAGATGTATTGTGAATTGAGAGTTGTGAGTGATCTTGAGCAAAAATCAGTTGATTCATACAAAATACAATGCACATGATACTTGTATAATACACTGTGTATATTGTATTTTATATTGTATAGGAGGATCGTGTGTGTATTGTGTATCTATCTATTATCCATCCAGTGGAAGAGTTTTTTAACGTATCTTAGGTACTGGCTCCTATGTAATACATAACATATAGTAAATAGTAGCGACGTGAGCAGTGAATAGTGAATACTGAATACAGAAGAAGAAGTAACAGGCATAACATGTAACATATCCATCTATACAAAATACAAACTAAAGCAAAAGGAAACATTTGCAACTCTCTCTCTCTCTCTCGATTCTCAGTTCATTTCAGCCTGGGTCCTGTGTTGTGTGTCAAAAACTTCAACAGCCCGCCGGACAAAAACAAAACACGTGCAATTTAGTACACACACGTTATACTGTATATTGTGTATCTATACTATATACATACTTATTATTATTATTATTACTTTTATAATATGCACTAATTACAATTAGGCTCCTGTCGGCTAATTGATATGTGCATAATAAATAATAAAATGAATAATCATTCGGGTAAAAAACAGTGAATAAAAATAAAATAATCAATACTCATTGTTGCTCCGATTTCCTTGATTTTTTTTATATTGGTGATTAATATTCAATTTTTTTGCATTCGTCAAACATCAAACATCAATCATCATTAAAAATAATTAATTAGTTTTAATTGACAGCTAAAGTGAATTATATACATTAAAGTGAATTAAAATAGTGAACAAGGGAAAGACCACTTTCCTTGAAAAATGAAGAACAAAATGTCAAAAATTAAGAAAACTAATACAAACAAATAGCTGAAAACCAAAACCGTTAGTCAAAATATCAAAAGGTTTTGTTCGAAATATTTATATTTAATTAAAATTAAGGTATTAAAATACAATTGTTTGTGATTTTCCTGATTTAATAGTTGTAAAAGTGTGAACAAAAGTGGAAAATGATATTTACTGAAATCGGAAGGACTAGAACAATAATCACAATTATTAATTAAATTTTTCGTCGGTGATTTTAACTTTGAATCTGTTTTTGTTAAACTATACAAGATATTGAAAAAAGGTGTTATTATTGTTGATATTGTATTGTGTGTGAATATATTATATAGAAATATAAAAGTGACAAAAGCATAAAGAGAGGAACAAGTTATCTTCAATATCAGTTTATCTTATCATTATTCGGATCCGATGAAAATGTCCGATTCAGAATCGAAGGCGGTGACAGAAGGAACGGAAGAGATAGACATGGAAGAGGAGGAGGAAGAAACCTATGTTGATACTTCAGATGCAGATGTAGATGATGAGGATGAAGATGTAGAAGAAGCTAAACAACGTGATTTAATCTCAAAAGCCTCTGTTAAAATTCCATCCAAAAAATTATCATTTAGTGTTGCAAGTCTCCTCGGTCAAAAAGATGATAAAGACAGTGATGACAGTGCCGAGAAGACTTACAGGTATGACTATTTGTATGTGATTACTATATTTTACTCTTATTTATATTATTGTTTTAAAATTCAAGTTAATTTTTAGCTAAAGATAACCTTTAACCTCTAACCCTTTGATCTATTACATATATGACATATTTCATGAAAAAATGTAAAGAACATTCAATATCACAATCTTTTTTTTGTATATAAGCACTTTTGAAGTTTTGACTGTTGTAGTAAGAAAAGTTAAAGATATTATGCTGTAGAGGAGCGATAAAAATTTGTCCCACCACAACTATTGTCATCATCGTTACCATTATCATCATCTTCTTTTTTTCCTCCTTTTTTTTGAAGACATTCTTTCTTGACGATTTCAATAGTAGTCGGTTTCAATAAAGATTTGATGATGCTGTATACTGTATGAATACAAAATACAAAATACATAATGCATGCTTCACAATTTTACAATAAAATACAAAACATCACATTTAACTTTTTATGCTTATGGTTGTAAGCTTTATGAAATAAGAAGTAAAAGACGACGATGAAGAAGAAGAAATTGCAATGAAAACATTTGTCAACTGTGACATTTTTTATTTTCTACATTCTACACAGTACAAAACACAGAAATACAGAAAGTCCATGAAAAGGAAAATAGTGAATTAAACTGAAAGGGAAAGATACATAGAATAGTAATAATATAGAATGAAAGAGAGAATATATAGAGTACATGAGAGAGGCTCTTTCGTCTTTCGACTCTTGTGACGTAAAGAAAGGACATTTTTTGAATGGTCCTTACACAACAACAATATAACAAGAGAGAGGGATTATATTGTTATTGTTGTTGTTCAGAGTCAATGAACACTCCATCCAGAATCCAGGTATTTTTATATTTACATTCACAAAAGAGAGTAGACAGAGTCCTTTAGAGTTTCTCAAGTATATATGTTTCATGTTCATTCAAAAACTTTTACAAGTATTTATATCATGTATGTGTGTGAATGTGTGTTTGTATGACCACTTTTTCAACAATATGATATGGATTATGTCATGTCAGCTTAGATACCAGATACACACAAAAGTAAGAGTGAGTAAAAGTAAGTTCATCCAAAAGACGACCGTTCAAGTGTACCTTAATAATCTGAATTGTGACAAACCGACTTAAACTTTTGAGGATTATTATTATTATTAGTATCATTGAGTCTTTTATCGGTTTAAGTTCAGACCGTTAAATTCTCAAGCTTTAAGTATATATTATATATTATACTCTAAACAATCTTCATTATTATCCATTATTAATTATTATATACTATATACATAATACGTATGATCTCTTTTCATTTTTTGTGTCCAATATTTGCTTGCTCATTTACATCAAGACTGATAAATTGATAATAATATCAGTAAGATGATGCGTTGTGAAAAGTAAATCTTTTTAAAAAATAGACGGCAACTTTCAGAATAAAATTTTAAATGTGTTACTTAAAAGGAAAGTAAATCAAAATCCTTATCATCCTCATGAATCCTTGATAATGTTAGCTTTATCAAAATTTATCAAAAAGTTTTAAATTTAATTCGAGATCAAAATTAAACACAGGTTTGCTAATAATAATAATAATAATTATTATTATTATTATCAAATTGTATCATGTGTGTGTAGAATTAGAACTGTCAAGCTAAGATTTCCCTTCTGAATTCTCTAATTTAAAATGTAATACCAATAATAATAATACTAATAATAATAATATGTCTGCGACAGGTTATTGAATGGATGTAGTCAACAGGAACCTGAAGTCTGGACATATGACAATTCAAGTCATGTAAAAGTCGTCAAAAGACAGAAATATTTTCCCACCCAGACTCACTTACTTACTCACCCACTCATTTTACTTCTTACTTTAAGTACTTGGTTAAAGTTAACAGTAGAAAATATATTATTAAGTAGTCGGGAAAGTCATCCAAATCCTAATATCATAACTACATGCATATTTTGTTTGTATACACTTTCTCAAGGCTTTGGACGACACCGCTTTTGTGACATTATTCAAAAACATGAAAGGAATCCAATAGATATTCAAGTTTCATGTCCACCCTCAAATTCATGCATCAAATACAGTTTTCTTTTTACCTTTTTAGGGAAAACTCTACAATATAAAAGAAATGAATACATACTTGTAACTTCTAGATTCTAGAATCTAGACATGAGACACAAAACTGGAGGAATTTGGAATGTCTTTTAATGTGATATGAAGCCAAAAAGGGTTTTCTTATTCGACTTATTATTATTATTACTATTGGTGTTATGAACACACTACTACTGTAAATTTTATAGCGTGAGTAAAAGTGTGTGTGGAAATCCAAGGGTCATTTTTGTATGTATCCATTCTCGTTGTATGTATGTATATATATGTATATATGTACTTGTGTGCAACAATAATAGCCTATTTTATGTGCCCTCCCAATACCATTTAAAAGTCAATTTATATTCGATGCCGATTTCTATAGTACTTTATACTCAAAAAGACGTGAATGGATAATAGAACCGAAATCCACACACTCACACTCTGATTTATCTTTCTCCTTCTTCTTCATTCTTCAAGATCCTATATTATTCAGCATTGAGTATTCAGGAGCAATATCAGTATCAATATAATGTAACATAATATAATATTATTATATTATTATAGTAGAGAGGGACTCTCTCCTCTCCTATACTATGATATGCATGATTACAATACGCTTTTCAAACTTGGTCTCTGAATCCTGAATCTGAATGTGAATCCAATTCAAATTCAAATTTGAATTGAAATCGAAAGCAATGCGGAAAAAAGTTTGTAAAATAAAACTGTTTGACTCGCTTCTTGAGAAAAAAAAAAGAGTTTCCAATTTCAAAGCATGTAATAAATATGCTACCAAATCTCTCTCATGGATTTTCTGGACAGTTTTCTTCTTCTTCTCCTCCTCCTCCTCCTCCTTTCTTCTTCCGTCTTTCTCTAGAAAGGCTTCTTCTATCACTTAACATTTACCATCGAGCCGATTCTATTTCTGTAATGTTATCCATTTTCCATGCATATTGCATATCCATTTTATTATACAATTTTATACGGATGAATTTGGTTGTGGAAACTACTGATGGGATTTTTATAACTTTTTTTCCAAATAGTTTCTCTTTTCCTCTTTCCATTCTAATAGTATAGAATATGGAATCCTAGAATCTAGAATCTAGATACGGGGAATATTGAAAATTGAAACCATTTGGTATTTGATAGGGCAATAGACAAACTGAGATTTATTAAATGTCTAGTATAAACGTCTACTTGATTCTTGATTTTATTCCGGATTCCGGATCCTGAATTTTAGAATTCCATTAAGTAGCATTTCAATTTTCAATATTGAATATCCAAGTGTTTTTTATATAGTGATGTAATTTTGTAATGTATAATGCGTAGACTTTTTAAAGTTTTATTTCAGTAACTTTTTAATTTTTTTTCCTATTTGAAAATAAACGTTTTTGATCCTTGATTTTTGATTCTTCTTGAGTCTTGAGTGTGGTTAGTTTATGGAATTAAAGTGGATGGTCACGCAAACTGATTGTCTTAATTCATATTTCCGTATAAATAATAAAAAATCCATATTTACTCGAACAATTGTAAGCGTGTATTATGTATTATAAAAAAGACTGAAGAAATAGATCCATGTTCAATGTTCATCCTACTTAAGCTCTGTATACAGAATACAGAAATAGATGGATTGGAGAGATTGGATATGAAAAAGGGAAAAGGACGCCTATGGATGAAGGCGCGTGCCACAAAGCTGATTGGTAGACAGACATATTTAAGAGGGAGAGAGAGAGAGAGAAAAAAAACGACACTCTTTTATTATTCAGTTTATTTAGAGAGAGAGAGATGTGTCGATCTTCTAGTTGAAATATCTGTGTATATAAATATGTACACTACAATCGTTCACTCTCTGGTCTCTCTGAACTCGCCAGGACAGACACATCTAATCAAACAAACCAAACCACCAAAAGGAAAAACCTCTAGAGTCTAGAGAGACAGACAGAACCACACACAATGATACGATACGAC
This sequence comes from Sminthurinus aureus, assembly GCA_034698265.1. NCBI lineage: Eukaryota > Metazoa > Arthropoda > Collembola > Symphypleona > Katiannidae > Sminthurinus > Sminthurinus aureus. The sequence continues at coordinate 6,130 of JAQGBH010002046.1, forward strand.
ATACGATACCTCCACAGTCCATAGTCCCCAATATTGAAATAAATAGATATATATTCGATACAAAAAAACTCAACATTGAACACTGAACATGGGGAGCAGGAGTTTGTAGTTGGTATTTGGTATGTGGATTCGGACTCGGATTCGTGTGATACTACATCATGATAAAAATATCAAAGTATAATAATAATAATATAAAGTATTATACGATAAAGTCCTCTAAAAACTGTGTGTATAATGTATGCTGTGTACAAAATACAAAGTAAAAAATTGAACAGTTTGACGAATTCAAAATTAATAGTTGAGTAATGACTAGACAAAAAAGCTCGGATTGGGATTTACACAAGATCCTAAATTGATTCCTATTATGAATAATTCTATCCCAGATGTATCTCTCAATCTCTCAATTGTTTGTTAGTTAGTTATCTTGTAATTCATATCATTCATATCGTTTCAGTTCAGTTCAGTTTCCTACAGATATTCAACAGAGTTTAGTCCAGTCCTCTGATGCGTAGCAAGTCCATGTTAAATGTTCACCATCAACTATCAACATAATTTCCGCTAGTCAAACATAATAGCATGTAGTCTGTAATATTTATGTACAATCTGAAATCTAGAATCTAGAATCCAAAAACTAGAGGTACTTGATACCCATAATATAATAATATAGAAAACACTAAACTATACTTGCTTCAGAGTTCAGACTGAAGAACTAAATTTATTACATTTTACACGTGTTTTTACCTCGTGCCGTGACCAATGTCATGTGTTTTTACCTTTTACCTAAATCAGCTCACGTTGATTTCCACATGAAAATAGAATTTGGAATTATTCTTTATTAAATTTGATATTTGATTAGTTCCTTACCATGTACTTTTTCATACATTAATGTTTACTCAATGTTAGATGAATAGAGCCATGTTCTCAATTCTACTAGTGTCTTGTCCTCGTTTACTAATTTTACATTTTACACAGTACAAAATCTAGAAATTTCGATACAAAAAACTACTATTTACAACAACGAGTACATGAAAATCTAATTTTGTTAGACATTCAATTTTTTTTTGTTTACAACAGGATAATTTTTCGAAATATAAAAAATGGAACGGCCACATTTCAGTCTTTTTTGCTGGTTGTATAGGTTAAAAGGGTCTGTAGTCTGCGTGTGATGATTGAATTTCTTAGTAAGGAAAATAATTTTGATTTTTTATTGTTTACCATAGACTGGAGGCTTACATCATATATGTACGTACATGACATTTTTGTTGTTCCATAAAATAATTGAGTGTGTAGTGTATACTTTTAATTTTTTTAAAATCTCATTCTGATTATAATGTGGTACATCATGTACCACCTAAACTCTGATTTCTCAAGGGCCAAGGATCAATTTTAAAGTTCATTATTGACGTTTCTGGATCGATTTTAGTTTCAACATGTTTTTCAATTTCTACATTTCTGAATTTTATTTGATTTTGTTTTTTTATCATTACTATTATTATTAGTTGTAAGTTGTAAGGATATTGATACTCAAATTTAATATAAACATAGTATTTCCATATTCTGTATTGACTGGGTTCTCTAGAATCTTCAATGTTCAAACATTTTATAGACATTCAATTTGTTTACTATACTCTCAGCTCTCAGCTATCATCAGGCAGTAAATAGTATTAAGCATTGAGCATTGAATGTGTAACAACTTCACTGAATACGGTTGAACCTCTCAAATAAATGTCTATCTATTGGAGTCAAATCCCGATTTGTTTTTTTCGCTCTCTCTCTCCGTGTTTCTGTCTATATATTTTTTGGCAAGAGATAATTTGCGACAAACTCTGTATCTGTATTTGTACATACTTGTAGTACATGGTAAATACAGTATGACGTTTGAAGAAGTAGTAATGTTCCATCTTATTTCCCAAGAGTAACTTGCTGAAAAATGTGGTTTATTGCCCTGTATCAAGGATTTTTTTGTGCCTTATATCTTATAGCTAATAGCAGCCACTCTACTGTAGCTGAAGCTGTAAGGTTCATGTATACATTAATGTTTAGGAGTGAAGAGTTGCCAACCCCTCAGCAACCAAACCAATGCTATTCGTAATTGCTGTCTTTATAAACGGCAAAGTCTATAAAGTGTCTAACGAATTACATGTATAATATCTTCAACTCTTGTACTCTCTCTCTCTCTCTCTCTCTGTCTATTTGTGTGTGTGTGATCTTTGTGTGTAGGTTGTAGGTATACCACACACTTACACACAATTACACTATAAACTATTAACGATTATATGCACCGCTCCTTCATCGTTCGTCGTTCATTCAACGTTTATACTTGGCCACACATTTATAAGGCAATTGATTAGCCATGTTCATAACCATGTACAGTGTACAATCATAAAATGTACATACGTGAAAGTACTATAACCTGATAAATGATAAGCATGTAAAATGTAAATGTATTCTATGCAATTAGTGATCATTTTGTCCTTTTTTTTATAGTACTCTGTACTCTGTGCAATTGATGTCCCTTTGCTCTTTTTGTACATGCAATGTCTAAATGTATATTATGTATTGTGAATTGTGTTTGTGATTGCGGTCTGGTCTATCAACTATCCACTATCATAAAAAAAGGTTCATACCATTATATTTAACAAATGAAGAGAGACAGAATATAGAATGAGAAGGTTGGAATTTTGGTGTGGAGAGAGTATAGAGTACAGAGTAGAGAGTCATAGATACAGAGACGGAGAAGAAAAACTTTGGCACAGGAATAATATAATAATAAAATAATAATCATTATCATGAAAGAGGACAGTGTGATAAAAAGTAATTAGTAATTAGTCGTCGTGAATCTAGAATCTAGAATCAAGAATCTAGCGCAGTACACCGAGTAAATGCATAATGCATATAAATGTTGAATGTAAACCTTGTATAACTAACTTGTCTCACTTTCTCTCTCTCTCTCTCTCTCTCTCTTTCTCGTGCTCGCGGTGTCTTTGTCTCCATTTGAAAATTAATGGTTTGCACTCTGGAAATTTCCGTAATTGTAGTCGTCGTCGTCATCGTCGTCGTTTATCTGTTATCGTTTATCTGCAGTTGAAACAACTGCTGCTACTACTCTTTTCTTCTCTTTACTTGTGAGACGGGAAATGTACACTTATTTTCTCTATTCTATATTCTGCATGCACAGTGTACGGTGTGTAAATGTCTATGTATGATCATATGTCTATGTGTAAAAGGTAAAAGGGCATTCATAAGGAGTCCATGTAAAAATAGCAAATGTAGCATAAAACATTTCACATAAATAACGAATTACATAGACAGACACAGACAGACCTTGTTTTCATTTCTCCTTCGTTTTTTTTCTGAAATAAACCTAGTCTTCTGTCTGTAGTTTGCAGAGTTTCAAAAGAATTTCATGAAACTTTTACTATAATTATGTGTAATTTTTATTTTAAAAAACTAGTTCACGTGGAACACGTGTATTTTTGCTATTTTCCATCCTGATGACGGTGATGATGGTGACGGTGATGATAAAAGGAAAAAAAGTTGATAATATACATAGTGTTTAATTTTTAAAACACGATTTCCTTCTTCCTTCCAATTCAAAAGAGACACAATTTCTATTAAATTTTACTCTGGAATCTTGAATTTAAAATTGTCCTTCAACTGCGTATTCCTCATTATGTGCTATGTACTACTACTATGTGTCATTAAATATTGAATTTTCTATTTTGTTTGAGTCATGTACACGATGTAAAAGTTGTTTTTAATCAATTTCTTATTTCCTTGTTCTACATTTTAAATTCTGGTAGAATTTACATGTAAATTATAGTTTTAATGTATTTTTTTTTGTTTATTTTCTTGTTTTATTACAGCCATGAAGAAAAGTTATTAGCGGCCGTTCGTCGAGCCAATTCCGCATTCAGTAGTATGAGTGGAACTCCTGAACATAGTCCGAATTCCTCCCGATCCTATTCCTCACCAATTTTAACTCCTTCTTGGGCACTGCCTTTGCTCGGTTGGGGAGCGTACTCAACGCATTCAAGTAAGTATTTTTGCAATCATATTAAATTCAATTTACTTTATTTAACATGCTACGTCGTACATCATCAATTGACGATTTCTGCGCAATCAGGTTCTACGGGAGACATTTTAGTAGCATTGTGAATTGTGAATTATCTATGAATTAATAAAAGCTAAATTCTAAAAAAAAACACAACAAACTTCACTCAACATTTAAAATGAATCAAAATTCAATATTGAGAACTTTCCTCGTTACAGGTTACAGTATTTAGTAGTTTATGCAGAATTTTTTCAAAAGGAGTAGTAAATGACATTTTTTAATCGTATAGTTTTAATGGGGTTTTTGATTTGCATGTTTGTGTGCTAGGCTTTGAATATTTTTCATGCTAAAGAATACAGAGTAAAGACGCAAATTGTATATATTATAAAGTGCAAAATATTCCGTGTATAAAGTACATATACGAATCTGTTTGAAACAAAACGACGACGAATGCTTTTTTTGCCTCGTTACTCGTTACTCGATAATATAAATGTTGATGGAATGATATAAAATGACTTCCATCTTGCATGACAAACGACTCGACTCTCAACTCAGCTCAGCTCGATTGAAGCTACGTTTCAACAATAACAATAACAGCATCAACGACCAAGGATGAACAAACAAGGAGCAAGAAACAAGAAACAGTAGTAAGTAGAAACTAATTGAGAGTCAACAATAAAAATCGTTTGAGGGAAAATGAATTAAGAAGCGTAATAAAGTCCATCGTTCCCACATTAAAATTCCAGTTATCTCTCCTTTTATTCGGATGTTAGGCTAATTTTTATATGTTTTGTGTAGTGTATTCAGGGTTGCGCATTTTGTAGGATTCAACTACGTACAAATTTTTGTACACTCTACACTCTACAGACAAACAATAGTTTATTTCATACTTACTCTTTTACTATTCGTCGTCTTTTTCTTGTTGCTCTTTTGTTATTTGTTATTGTTGAGATGTGATCAAACTCACTTTTTGTCTTGGTTATTTTATGACAACTACTTAATACCTGAGTTTCAGTCTTCAATGCAATGTCTCTCTTTCTGTTCTGTTGTTGTGTTGGTCGTTGAGGTGAATAAAGATTCCAGAATCGAGTTGACTTGGCTTTGAGCTTTGAGTTTAGTGTTTAGTATCTTCAATCACATAATATTATGCATAATATACTTTGATAAGTATCTTTTTATTATTTGTCTGTGTAATGTGTACAGTTCACATAAAACTCATCCTTTTGCCCTGTGCAAACGTCTTTTCATCACACTGCCAGAGTAAAGTGTAAACTGTACACTGTGCAGTGCATATTTAAAAACAAACGTAGAGAATAGAAATGTCTGTAATAATAATAATGATTATTATTACGATGCTGTAATACGTAATACCCACTACTAAAAAATCAGCAAACTATTTAATGAATCACACAAAGGCTTCAACTTTCGTAATTTTCTCATTACTATTCAAATCCACCAAAAAAACCCCTATAAATTATATCCTATCAAGTCAGTATTATTGTTTACTGTTTAGTGTTTACTGTATTCTGTTTGGAATTTAGAAATATTTAATTACAACTTCATATCATCAACAATTATGAGTACCTTTCTTTTGTGGACTATAGACTATGGACTACACAGCAAAAAATGAATGATAAATAAATATATAAATCATGGTGAATGGACTAGCTTCAAAAATAAACGTATACGTCGAGTTTAGGAGTTGATTAGGAATTTTAATAGAAAAAAAAGTGTAATGTGTAATTAAGATGACAATTGACGATGGAAATCTCCACTGTATAATTTTCACCAGCTCTTTTTTCTTTTTTTACTTGTCTCTTTTGTCTTTTGTCTTTGTCATTTTTATTTCTGGATTTGTGGTTCCGTATTGGACATTGTCCATTATCATTCTAATAATAATTGGCTTTATTGTAAACAGATAATACCAAATAGGCTAAAAGCTTTCGTTCTAGTTGTTTTTGATGAGTGAGTGAATTATGAATGTCATTTATACGTCATACTTACGATGTACGATATGATTTCATGCCTGCGTCTATAATAATATAATACAGATAATATAGATAATAGACAACCTACAAAGCTACATATGGACTTGTAAAATGGCGAGGCAATAGTGGTATGCATACACATGTAGTAGAAGGTAGAAGGAGCTTATTAATTTAATTAATTATAGACAATTCGAGAAATGAGAAGCGCTAATGAACACTCTTACCCTCTTTTTTCCCTGTCCTTACATGTACTTTTGAATATATTATGAGCAAATATGTACACACCAAAATACTCACATTCCTATTTTGAATATTCATTCGTATGTTCGATGTTCGAGGAAGAGCATTTTGGCAGGGGGTTGTGCATAATACATAATATAATGAAAAAAATATAAAGGGACAAACAAGATAGACAAAAAAGAAACGGTTTAATTGAAAACTCTGTACAGGTAAAAGCATACAAGTATGTACGTGTAAGTATTTTATATTGTATTATATTAGAGTGTGCACATCGCACATAGATGTTCTTTATGTTTTTGACTGTGAGTTTTCATAAATCCAAAGTCTACAACGTACATTGTATACATGGTATTTAGTCATTCATGTTTTGTGCCTTGTACATTGTACATATTTTTGTGATTGTGTCTGTAGTCTCGAGTCTGTATAATGTATTAGAAACTCCTTTTTCTGTCTATCTGTCTCCTCTTTCTTTCTTTCTTTCTTTTTTATTTCTTTGTCTCCTCGTCACTTTTATCATTTGATCAGAAAAAATTAAAAAGAAGGGAAAAAATCTCCCTTTCATAAGTAAATAGTTAAAAGGTCTCCAATGATTAAAACATATGTACCATTTTAATTTACATATGGGTACTGAGTACAGAGTGCTGACGGATACTTTACACTTTAGACAGTGTATTGTTCGGCCATTTTTGTAAAATATCCGAGTAGTTTTCTCTGTTACGAATTAATTACTACTTTTTTTCATTTTTTACGTTGAAATTTGAAAGGAAGTACATAATTTCCAATTTACGATACAATTTACCTTGTATCGTGTTTTTACTAAAATGTAAAATTACTGTCTCTTTTAATTTCAATAAATAAGCGGAACCGCTTTTTGTTTTCCGTATTCAGTGGAATTATGAATTATGATAAATTAAAATTTAAGCGCATCGTCAGTCTGTATGTATTATGTATGCTCACAAGTCACAAGCCGAGCATAAATCATCTGTACAGAATTTAGAATACATAATGCAGAATACGGATGGAGATGGATAATGAATATGAATCATTACACACTACAAACCGTAATACTCAGTACAGCTCATACATCATAAATTATCATTACGTATTCATGCCAATTAAATCTTGCTCAAAAAGTGTATGAGACAGAAGATAGGTACAATGATTTTTATTGTAATAATAATCACAAGTTATTGTATCAAAAATAATAGTTTATTCAATTTAATTTGATGCGCAAAAGATAATGATATAAAATGAACATTTAAACGTCGTTCAAATGTCACGAGTCCAACACAACGAGAACAAACACCGTTACTCCTGTGTTCTCTCTATTATAATGTTTACTGTTGACTGTTGAACACACACAAAGCACTAAATAGTGGAAAGTAAATGCGGAGTACTGAGTGTTGACTGTTGAGCAAATGAATTGACAAAAAAACAAAAAAGTATAATATTATATCTTATGTCCTTTGTTCTCCGTTTGATTAGAGAGTTCATTCAACTGAAAGATCAACATTTATTTAGAGTTTATAACGATAGAAAGAAGGGGGCTGAAGAATGAAAATCTAATTAGTTAGAAACAAAGGAAATATTTCCAATAAATATCATGATAATCATACCGGAAATTAAACCAGATTCAAGATTCTTTTCATATGATGGAGAATAGGGAAATTTATTTTATTTTGAAACTGAAACTTAAATAGGAAAGTGAAACGGGGAAATCTCAAATTCTCATTTAAAATAGTCAAATATCAAACATAAAAGTCATAAGTATTTCATTTAATAATAAATAATAAAATACAAGTACAATGATCCAAGTACTAAGTACGCGCTCTTTCCACGACTTGACACTCGACACTCAACTCAAAAACCCTTCCATTTTCAATGTTCATCCTTTGTCGTTTTGTCCGGAGCTAATAAATACGCTATTAGAAACTTCATCTGGAACCTTTACACATGCTATTACATACATCCGTTGGAAACAGTGTATAATCATGTCATTTTTTTTATTCTTTCTGACCGGTCGGTGGTTGCTGGTTGCGTGTTAAAACTTTGGAGAACAGACCTAGTTTTTTTTATTGTAATACATTAATACACATGATTATTATTATTATCATTACGTTTAGTTTGAGAATTGAGAGAGGAAATATGGCGTGAATAATTTTTTGGCAGGATGAAAGTAAAATGCGATTGTCTGTTTCTTTTTCTTTATTTCTTTGCGCGCTTTTGTCTGTTGTTCTCAGTTGTATTGTATTGATGATATGAATTACCGTCTTTTTATATGTACGTCTAATTCTAATGTCTAATATGTTTTGAGTTTTGAAGCACGTTTTTTTGTCAAAATGCATGAAAAAGTATCATTTTGAGTTGTTGTTGAGAGTGTAGAGTTTAGAGTGTGAAGTGTGTACATGAAAGAAGACAAAGTATGCAATGTATAATGGAAGTGAAGTGTACATGAATAAAGGAGACAATTGACAATGTTGTCCTCAAGCACGACACCTCCATAGTGACGAGTTTTGATTTTAATTTATTTCATATTGTTATCATTTCCTCTTCTCCACCTCTTTGTCTTCTTGACACCATCTCTCTTTTGCTTTTGGTTTTTCTCACTCAGTCTCTCTCTCTCTCTCTGTATTATTTGTTAGTTATTTCGTTGACATGTGATTCATTTTGTAGGATACCACAGAATATCATTAGTATTCCAACTTCTTCTAGCTCTAGTAATTTATTTTCCATAATTTATATGATATTTTTCATTTCTAAATGATAAACGATTTGTACATGAACAATGGACATGCATGCTACTGCCTTTTATATAATAATATACCGTTTATCTTTATAGTTTATATTATATTATGCATGTATCACGCCTATGAAAAACAGAACAGAGAAACAGAAAATTGAAGGAAATTAGTTTCTCATAGTTTGATTTCTCCTCAATTTGTTCTTTTGGGTTGGTTAAAACTCATTATCATTATTCTCCTTCTTCTCCTTCTCTTGCGAAAGACTAATAAATAATAAAATGATAATTTGTACAGTTTACTTCACACACAACACAACACACAGCAGAGCCCAAAACATAAGAGAACAGAAAACAAATGATATGATATGATTTTGATATCGCATGGTATAAAATGGTAAGGAAATCGACCAGTTTTACACTTTACAGTGTACACACTATCCTTCTCAAAAGACATGGCGTGCATGCATGAAATGATGAATGAGAAACCAACTACAAAGTAAAATGTATAACGTAATAATATGTAACATTGTAACATTGTTTATATAATAGTTATACGGGCGTTGTTAAGAGTTAAGAGTTTTGTTACATGTAACATGCAGAAGAAAATAAGTTTGAAGGGTTCTTTCTTATATAAATTTGCTCATTTCCGTCTTATGCTGTTGTGTGTGTACGTACAGTGTACACTGTACATTGTACATATTATGTACTACAGATTGCATATTAGTACAGAGACTAGACTGTTGACTGATGACTAGAAGTAGCCTAGAGGCAATCTAAATCTAAATAAATACGTAGAGGTAAATGATAGGGAGGAAAAAGGAATGAAGTCATTTCATAATCATAATAAAGCACGGGAATTAAATTACTATCCAAAAAGACAAAGCGAGTGAGCGAGGGAGACGGTCCAATGTTCTTTGTTCCATGTATTATGTGTATTAAATACAGGTATTTTATTAAATTGAAACATCTTGGATCTTGAATCTTGGTCTACACGAATACTATAGACTATATTGTATAATAGTCCTATATAGTATATAGTTGTTGATGATGATGAAGATTCTTCTTGACATTGTCGGCTGTCTCTGTTTTTGTCTTGAGAATTTTTTAACTCATAGAGCATGGAGTATGGAGTACGGAGTAATTAAGCTGTAGAGTATAATAGAATAGAATAGGAGGAACAGCGAACATAATAATATGATAATTGTCTGTATAATAATGTTTAATAATAAAAGTGTTTGTATCTCTCGAGTTTGGAGTTGCAAGTCTTGAATTTTGAATGGGTCTCAAGTCTCAAGTTTTCAAGTTGTCGAGGTAAATGCAGTATGAGCAGTTGAATTGAGTTAAGTTGTCGTCATCGCTGTTGTTCTCTTGTAAATACAATGTACATTAAACACTAACTGTGAGCTGAGAGCTCTGAGCGTTTATCCCTCCATCAGATATTATATTGCGTTTTGTTTAGTTTTTTTTTGTTTTTTTTCTCAATGTATGTATAAATGTGTATAAAATTGTATTCATGATTCATGAGAGGCACCCTCTTCACTCAACTGCTGTTGATTTGACTTGACTTGACTTGACGCAACTTTACTTGACTCAGTGATCTGCACGCAACGAATTTTTTGACAGAATGCAATGTAGACTTTTTAATTACTAGGAGTAATAATCGTCAGGATGCTGATTCCTCTATTGTAGATTGTAGTAGGTAGGCAATTCATGCACTTCGGTGTAGAATGTACAGTGTACATAGTAAAAACTCTCAGCTCTCAACATTTATCTCACTTTGTTACCTATATCCTATATCCTGCCTCTCCATTTGTATAATAATGCATGCTATATGACCATTTGCTTTTTTTTAATATTTAATATTTAATACTAGCATGAGAATTGAGAATATGTGGAATGAAAAGTATCAAAAACGTAAACACTGGACGTAGAATTAGAGTTATTATCACATAACAAAAGTTAAATAAAACGCATGTGATAAATAATATGGCTATAATTTTTTTCTGTAGCGTTAAAAGTTTAAAGTTAAAATCACATGATCATGATAAAACTTATATATCCTTTATTTTATTTTATTTCTTTCTCACGTACATACATAATACAAAGATATTGTACACACTACATACCGACACCGAGATTGTTCCTTTTCATGACAATAATTATGCATTGTGTATTTTTGCTAAGTTTGAATGTACATAATAGGTTTATGATAATTTCCATTCACTGGGATTGTCTATCCGACAATGAATCGACTTGCTCTTGATTCTTGCTTCTTGGTTCTCCCCATTAATGTAAAATGTAAAATATAGATACAAAGTATTATCAAGTAATTAAATTAATTATCATTAAAGCTTTTTAATTACTCTGAAATAAAAACGCAACAAGACAAGAGGGGCAACAAAAAATTTCATGTTATTATTATAATTAATATTAATATTATCCGCGGTATCCTCATTCTGATCCTTTGATGCTTGAAGCCTGATAATGTATTCTCTATTCTCTATTTTCTAGCCTGTAGTCTACATTCTACATGTCACATGCAGGTGGTTTAGGAATATGAATAATGAATACGAATTATTGTATTTTTATTGTATTTGAAGGAAACATGAGTGTGACGACTCTATGTTCTAGAGTCTACCATAATTGATAATTGTGCACAGTTAAAAGTTAAAAGAGCAGAAATGAATGCACATGCATGAATTAAAATCATCGTCTTCATTGTCATGTTGATGTGATATTATGATGCGTATCATCATAATCATAATAATATAATAACTGGCAAATTTCACAAACAAAGTAAAAAAGGCACATAACTCTTCAACTCCAATTTTAGTTGTGCAGAATACAGAAAAGGACTGCAAATACCACCTGAATAATTTTAGTAATAATTTAGAATTTAGATGTGATTACTGTAATAAAAAGTTCATGTGTACTTTGGATATGACATTTGAGATTTGACATTAAAAAAGATGGGGCAACAAACAGGAAATTGGAAATTCAATCCTCAATGCTCACTGTGACACGTTTTTGATTAAAACCTCAATTTTTATAGTTCGGAAAGCAGGCTAATTGTTCTTAATAGCTAATGTTTCAAGGTGTTTTTTTTTTTCCAAAATAATTATCGTTCATAATAATTCATATGAAAAGAATTGAAAGTTGAACATTGCATCTCGTGTGTGTATTGTGTATAGAAATTTTAGTTGCGGATATCCGTCAAAAATAAAAAGTAGTTGTTGAATGAATAATTGTTATAGATAGTTTAATCCTGTCACCATTTATCTAAAATTAATTATTGTGTTCCTCTACTTTGAAACTTGACACACATTATGAATATAGAATATAGGCTGAAAACTGAAAAGAAAAAATATGTGCAAAAGTTATGATTGCTCCAGGTTCCAAATAACAAAGTACAAACTGAGTAACTTGTTTATATGCATAATGTATGTGATGATGTGATATGATATGATTCAATATGCCTAAAGGCGTTTGATTTCACTTCATTTCGTTTCCTATTATGTATTAAATATACAATATATACAGCATATCCGATATGTACATTTATATGTATTTGTGTTTGCTGCTTGTTCGTTTTTCATTTTGCTCGGCTGGTTGAAGTTGGATTGTATTGGGTTGGTTTGGTTTGGTTTGCATTTGATGTTGGATGTTGGATATTTAGCTTGGAGCAACACACCACTAAAACTACCATTAAGATTAACATGAAGGCAGACGAGGTCAATTAATTCCACAGAGTCAATTGCAATTCCTTTCCTACTAATCGCTATACAGACATTCTATCACCTTCTCATTCATTTAAATACAAACAGAGAAATAATAATAATGCTTTCATCTCCGTCTTCTTTCTGAGTGTACGGAATTCATACTATACATTAAACATGTATCATTGTACAGAGTACAATGTATCTGCATGGCATAATATTGAGCAGTTGAGATGAATAAATCCCATTATTATACTTGTTCCTCTTCAATCGTCAATCTTCCATTACTCAAAAGAATGTAAATTGCGGATTGTGAATTCAATTCAATTGCTGACTCTTGTCTCTTCTACATTGTCTATTGACTGTTGACTTTTGATTTTGTAGCTGTTGTCGTTGTGTAGTGTTGCTGAGATGAAAAGTCATTTGTCAACGCTGTTTTTTACGCCTAGTTTTTTTTTACCAACATTCACAATCCAATTCTCATGAGTCGTGACAATGATCTCCTAACTTGACAATTGACAATAGACAATAGACGATTCACAATGCTCAATCTTGGGAATCAAATATCAGATGCATAGAAATTACAAATTACAGTATAATAAATAACAAACCGTGTGTTAAATTGAGTATTTGTTTGTAATGTAATGGTAAAAATTATTCTTTTGTTTCCAGAACCCGGAATGCTCTCTCCAAGGCTACCTTGTCCTCCCGTAAGATGCCAATTAAGGAAACATAAACCGAATCGTAAACCCCGAACCCCATTTACGACTCAACAACTATTAGCACTAGAAAAAAAATTTCGTGAAAAACAGTATTTGGTAAGTCTCACAATTCACATAAAACATAAACACACGCATGATAAATGATGATTGATAGTTGATGAAAATTGCTAAGTACAGCTAAAACAGAACAGTTATTCATTTTTTGATGGTTTATGTTTAGTCGATAGCAGAGCGAGCCGAGTTCTCATCGTCGCTCAACCTAACTGAAACCCAGGTGAGTTTGAGTTTTGAGTTATATTTGACATAGCTTTTTACTTTTTACTTTAGATAATTCAATATTGATTTATTTTATTCAGCATTGTTGTATTGTTGTTAGTGTTTGTTGTTGGATAATTACGGGAATTTAAATTCGCCTCGAGTCTCGAGTCTCAAGTCTAGAATTTAGAATCTAGAGTCTTGAGTTTCAAGTCTCAAGCTCACCTAGTACACACTTTTTCATTCCATTTTCCTTTGCATGAAATTAAATTAAATTGAATAGAGTCAAAGAAACATTGGATTGTTCATTTGACTTGACTTGTGAGCAGTGATGCGACTTTAGGTTTTCACTACACTACAACTACACTACTTTTTTTTCTCAAAAAAATCCCCTACACTACAACTACTACTACTTTTTTCCCAAAAATTTTCTCCCTCCACTACTACTACAACTACTTTTTTTTCTCAAAAAAATCCCCTACACTACAACTACTACTACTTTTTTCCCAAAAAATTTCTCCCTCCACTACTACTACAACTACTTTTTTTTCTCAAAAAGCCCCTAAATCTGCCGCTACGTTGTAATATTTTTAAATATGAAGTTTTAAACACAATATATAGTATCATAATGTTAAATTTTGTGAACAACTCATGGACATCTACGTAAAGTATTTTTGCATAAAAAATTCTTAGAAATACAGTACATTTTTTACTTTTATTTTATTTCAGGTCAAGTTTTGTTTTACAAATAGATACTTATGTAGTCCAATGATTATCCATAGTCTAAAAACACCAAACACATTTTAGTTAACAATTAAGTAGATTAAATATTAAAGAACCATATAAACGCATTCTATGTTGTCAGTACAGAATCCGGTCAGACCGGATTCTCTTAATTTCAATAGACAAGTTTTCAATTCTTTTGTCGGGTTAAAATTGAACCATAATAATCTTTTACAAGCAGCAAATTTTCTACTCGTTTTATTTTAAGCCTATTCCTTCGACGTCTTTTGATAACTCCTCCGGCCGAGAAAAGTCTTTCAACTTCACCAGAACTCGCTGGAATGGACAAAAAGATTCTTGCCATTTCACATAGAACTGGAAATCTTTTACAATTGTTTCTCCAGTACTGTAAGATATTAGTCTCCCTTTTGACACTTCCTTCCATGTAGTAAGCAGGGATTGTTTCTTCCTCCAAATAAATTTGTAATTCATCTTTCAAATTTTCTTGAATCATAGGAACATCTTCCAAAATACTAAACATGTCATCTTCGTCAAAACTAGCTATTGATTGCACAGTTGATTCCTTGTTCTTTAAATTTGGAACTTGTTCTATGTCCATTCGACTTTTGTGGAATTCAAACTCTTCTTCAATGATCTCTTTTGATTCTGATTTATTGTGAATTTTCAATGGACCAATAACCTTCAAAAAATTATAACCAAAACATTTTGTTAAGAATAAAATGTAAACAAAATATTTTTCATTATACAAATAATCCAGTCTGACTGGATTATTTTACAAAGGTTTGAAAATATTTGTTTTATTTACCTCGGCACCAAACAGCTTAGTTTTCCACCTTGGATCTAATATTGTTGCTATTACAAAATCGGAATCCTTCATAGTTGTAGTGAATCTTTCTTTCCCTTTTTTATTTTGTTGCAAATACTTTAGAAGAAGACGTCGAAATGGATCAAAATATTGGCAACTCATCTTAGTTAATTTTTTCTGAAGGTCAAGTAGAGAACTAATCACGATTGATGAAGTAACGCCATTCCCTTGAAAACGATTTGTCACAATCTTAAATGGGTTGAGAATTTCATTGATCTCTTTGATCTTCTTCCTTTGAGTCACCGAGGGAATTTTCATTTTTGGTTTGTTTTGAATCAATTTTTGATCGATAGCATCATTATATTCATTCAAAGTAGACTGTACATGAGGAAAAACTCCATCCTGTAATATAATAATATATAATATGTTCAATTTAGTTTCGTAGTGTAATAAGATGCTGGTCAGACCAGAATCTTTTAGACAATAATTTGTGAGAAGGGTATGTAATTTAAATACTTTAAATAACACAAAACAGGTTTTATGAGTAGGAATAAATTATCTAACCTAAACCAAGTAAATTCGATTTTTACTTACATCACTGAATCGTTCAAGTGCCATTAGGATTGAATTCCACCTGGTCTTTCCAATCGGTAAAAGGATTTTATCAGTTTTACTCTTCAATACGGCTGTCCACTTTGGGGATTTTCTGAATAAGTTGATGATATTATTAGTCATGTTGATAATTTCTTTGACATCATTATCATCCTCAATAGCATCTTTAATAACCAGCTGAAGCTTATGAGACAAACAACCGTGATGATTCCATGTAAAATAACCTGAAGGTTCTTCGTCTTCATAATCCATGTCATCCTGAAAATCAACCGAATCTTCGTCGTTGGCTTCATCATCACTGCTGAAATCGGTCAGACCGATTTCAGCGTCGTTGTGGTCAATTTGATGTTCATGGTTTTCAACAATTTTCCATTGATCATCAAAAATATTATCCATATTGAACGCTTTGATCATGTTGCTAGCACTATCGGAAACAGGAACTCCGATTTGAGAAGGATGAATTTGATAATCTTTCAAAATGTTTACAGTAGCTTCTTCTATATTTTTCCCAGTATGTGCTTCATTTACTTCAACAAATCCAATAGTTTTTTGCATCATCTTGAAATCATTTGTTAAGTATTGAACACGAATACCAAGAACAGATTCTTGGGATGAGGAGCTCCAAATATCCAAAACCGGATGTATTCGCCTCATTGGGAGGTTTCTTAAAGTTTCTCCCAATAAACTTTTTTTAATTTTTTCACCTTCCTGGTCAATTAACTTTGTAATGATTTTTCTACTCTTGACTCGGACTTCTGGATTTAATGTACTAAGTAAATTTTGAAATCCAATACCAGCAGTAATATTTAATGGCAGGTTGTCCACAGCAACCATAATAGCAATAGCTTTATCTATTTTGTTTTGAAAAGGATCATTATTACGAAGCTGGTTTTTCTTAACGATAATAAAGTTGTCAAGTGTTCCTTTGGGTTGAACTTCCAAGGGTTTTGCATCTATTTTATGAACTCTCTGTTGAAAAAATATTAAATATCAAATATCATACATAAGGGATTGTATGTTACAGATATTGGTCTGACCAACGTCTGTATTAAGTCATATTTCAATTTCCTTTGATAATCTTTATCTATATTGTTGTCAAAACAACAACAAAAAATATAATATAATATGATATAAGATATCATTATAATAAAATGCGTAAAATGCTTATGAGATTCCACTTACTAATAAATGCTTCTTAAAGTTATCCCAGTTGTTTTGAGTTCCTCTAAAGTTTTTCTGGCAATGATTACAATTGAGAATATTTTGACTGGTTTTTTTCTTTGATGAATGCTCAGTATGTTGATACACAAAATGAGTTTTTAGTTCTTGAGGCATTTTAAATACATTGACTTTTTCAATAGTGACCGTGTCATCTAAATCTTGTTCAGAAACTTCTGTTTCTGTCAAATTCTTCTTAGCCATTGCTTTTGATTTCTTTGAGGGTTGGAAGGATCCAGAAACTAGAGCCCTTTTTTGTTGAGTAGTTATTGTGACACTGGTCGGACCAGAGTCACTATCAGAAGCATCTTGACCTGTTTTGTCACTAGATGAACCAGGTTCCGAATCTTGTACGTCGTCAACAGAAATTTCTTGTATTTGTTTATCCATTTCATTCAACTCTATTTGAATTTGATAAAGATTTGTAGTTAAATGTTTAGTTATATGCACGTTATTCCAGTAATAAACAAGTGAGGAATTATACTTAATGATTATGTAAAAAAAGATGCAATGTTTTAGTTTTTACCTCTTTAGTTGATGACTTTTCACAACTATAAGGTTAATATTATAATCCAGAGAAATGTCCAATTATTAAAACTTATTACAAAATTACGACGAGTTTTGGATTTTGTAATTTTGATAAAAAAACTCATGAGCTTAAAAAACTAAATGTTCGTACATCCTAGATGCGCAATTTTTAGCTTTGTTATGCGACTTGCATAATATAGTATTGCACAATTTTTTGTCATTTGTTAAAAATTTGATACCAGTCAGACTGGAATCAAAAAGAGTATGATATTTGTAATTATTACTACAAAATGTATCAGACAATAATGCATGGTTTATTGTGCTATAAAAAGTGCAGTTCGACAACTACTTATGCCTAATTAATTATGTACAAGATACCTCGTTTTTGTTTTTATTTGGTATTTAATAATGCAGTTTTGTTTTTTATTGATATATTTCTTAATACATGATTTCAGTCAGACTGAAATCATTCATCATATTATGGAACACGAGCGTCATAATAATGTATTATAATTTCTTTTATATACCTTTCAATTTTTATAGACATTATTATAGCAGATGTGAAAGATTTATGAATAATAAGTTGATATTATCTTATCTTATTCTTTTTATCTTATATTATATTAACTGTTAATAATAATTTTTTATAGATTAAGTACGTTTTGCTGCTGATAGTGCTTGTCTCTTTTCCCTTTGCTTATTAGCCTTTCTTTGTTTTTCTTTCGTTAGTTTTTCGGGATGTAACTTGTAATATTCTGCTGATATTTCTGATTTATTGTGTTTCTCTCCTTCACAACGATTTGCTACACAACCAGCATCTCCACATCTAAAAACAAATCAAAAATAGACGAATAAATAAAAAAAAATTAAAAAATCGGTCTTATGACTTATGACGCTGGTCGACCAGAGTCTGTACAAGACTAATTAATAGCTAAAAGTAAACAGACGTAGCAGTAGTAGTAAAAATTATGCTTAAAATAACCAATTAATTTTTAAAACATACCTAAAACACATTCCAGATCCATTAGCCATTGGGGGTGGTTCTCCTCGAACTATGTTGTTGATTTCCATAGAAAAATTGGTGGATAAATTACCTCGACTTTGTCGTCCTTGAGAAAGAAGCACAAGATCCGAGTCTGACACAATTTTAAAGGGTTTTGTATCTAAAGATTTTCCCTTTTCTTCTCTCCAATTGTAGAGTTTCTCATAAACAGTTAATGGATTCGTCACTAATTCTGATTTACCACTGTATACTGCTGCAGTTGCTCTTAATTTAGAAGCTTGAAAAGCATCACTCAAATTAATATAATTCTTGATTATATTGAACACATGAAGCAAATATCTTGAATCATTCATGGCATATTGTAATAGTACACTGTGTAAAGGACGATGACGATAGTCAGAGAAGTGACCAAGTTCCTTTTGTAGTTTCGAGATTTTAATTCCAAGATATTCCTCCACAAGAGCTGCAAAACCAATTTTTTGGTTGTTTGATTCCGGTCCGACCGGAATCAATAGTTGTGTATCAAGAAGAGGCCAAAGAAGAATCTCAAAGTCTCGCTGTAACCAAAGTAGGTCTTGATCCGCTCCATGCATCACTTTAAGGATTCTCTCATCTTGTAGAATGGATTTTAAATTAGTTTTTATCTCTTGAACCAAAGAAATGGCATCAAAAATAAAGTTATGGTGTCGTGTGGAGATTTGTATCAAGCAAATCATTCCTTCATACGCGTCCCACAGGTTGGCTTCAATGTCTACTGTCATGACCTTTTCTTTCTTTAAAATTGAATGAGCATACCAGTATCTTGAATTTGTGTTGATGAATTCATACTCTTCATAATTTAAATTCTGCATTGATGATAACGAAGTAGTCCAAACAGTATTAAATGTTGATTTTTTAATCTTCTCATGGTATTCAGAAACTCCTTTTAATGGAAAATCTAATATGAAATACAAAACAAAAGGACAAAACAATTAATTATTAGTAGGTAATAATAATTAGTAATAATAAGCAGATGTATAATATAATAGTATTATAACATGCTGTTTTTATTTTTGTTTTTTATCAGAATCCAGTCAGACTGGATTCTTTAAAATTATAACACGAAAATGGAAACAAAAGGTTTGAGTTATTTACCCTTATTGTTTGCTTGTTGCTGCTTCCTTTTGAATTCTCTATTCACATTAAGAGGGTCTAAATTACGACTCGGTTGTCCACAAATTCTTTGAATTTCTCGAATATCTTGCATAGTTTTTTTCTTTTTTAGCAAAATCTCTTTTTGCCTTGGAGTCAAAGAATCCAGAAATGACACCGGTCGGACCGGTGTCATTTGACCATTCACACTCCTTGTTGATTGCTGAAACAGTAAAACATTATTAGTTATAACACATCAACTAGTTAGGTAAATACAGTTTTACTTGTACAAGAAATAAATTGAAAATGAGGAAATAGTTCTTACCATTTTGATATTTTTTGGAATGAAAGAACCCAGATATCAGATATCAGACGGTAAAGAAGAATGATGAATGTTCATCATCAAAATTTGAGATTTGAATTGAAAAACAAGGCGCCTATTATGTGGGCAGCATTTAGATTGCCTTTACGTATACGGGATTTTATGTGTAAAAAGTAGTAGAAAAGCAAAAGTACTACTTTTGTATAAAAAGCACTACAATCAGTACTACTACAAAGTAAAAAATTTCAACTACAACTACACCTACAATACAGTTTTTTTCAAAATTTTCAACTACAACTACACCTACAACTACAATTTTTTCAAAATTTTTAAACTCCAACTACACCTACAACTACAATTTTTTTCAAAGTTTCTACTACAACTACACCTACAACTACAAAAAAAAATCCAAAAAATTGTAGTACTACACTACTTTTACCACTACACTACAAAAAGTAGTGTAGTAGTCGCATCACTGCTTGTGAGTAAATATTTGATATTTGAGCCTTGAAATTAATTTGTTAGGAATTTCAGAGCAACTTTTGCTTTAGTATTTAAACTCCCAGTTAATCTTTCTCGCTCATAGCAAGACAAAATCAAAAGGCAAAAGTAAACCAAATGAATTCAAAATTCAAACCAAAGATCATCATCATCATCATCAACATCACGCTACATTTCTACATTTCTAACATGCTTTTCGAATTAGAGCTACACACATTATATTATATTACATTACATTAGATAATAGAAGAAGATGTACATGACATGAGTACAGTGTACAGTAGAGGATCCAATTATTGTTACTTTCAACTATTGTTCAATATTGTTATTGTTCAACTCAATATTGCACAATAAACAAGAAAATATTGTTATTGTTCCAAAATTTTA